>JAOXJP010276633.1:0-19788 GCA_025762735.1 Platanus orientalis
GAATAAATATTACGGTCCCAATCACATATCCAGGACTCAACAGGAGGTTTTGCCCCTACGGATGAGCAAAAGCACCATTCATATAGACATGTCAGGGTATCATCCAACACTTTTCTTGATTAATGCGACGATCCTTCAAATATTCTTATGTTCCTCTCCTTCCAAATAGACCACCAAAGGGTAGCGGGCACTAAGATCCATAGTTGTCTTCCCACATCACTCAATTCCCTACTCCTCTGAGAATGCCAGAAACCAAGCAAACTTCTAACCGTCCCTGGCTGAACCCATTCCACCCCAAATCTAAGCCCAGAAATAAGACCATAAAGGGTAAACCCATGGGCAATGAAGGAAAAGGTGGGGAAGATTCACCCGGAGAACTACAAAGGCAACACCAGTTAGGGACCATCAACCCCCGCATAATAAGGTTGTCAATGGTTGGGGCATGATTCCACTATAATTCCACTCAAAGATTGACACTTTGGGCTGGATTTGAGGATTCCAAGCACAAGTTCCAGGTGAGATCTCCGACTTCCGATGACACAACTCCACAAACATAGATTTCATTGAAAAACCTCCCTCTTCATCCCGTATCCAAATCAGCTCATCCTCCAAATCTAGGTCTCTCATCAGATATGATTCCAGCAGACTCAACAATCAACCCATTTCTTCGATTTCCCAATCATTAAGGTTTCTACGAGGCTTTAAATCCCAAGAGCACAGCACTTGCAAGCGAATCATACGATCAAGCACCATCCCATTTTTGGATTGGGCTAGGCTAAAACAAGAAGGAAATAGGCTTTTGAGGGGCTCCCTGGAACACCACTTATCCTGCCAAAATCTAACCCTATCCCCCTTGTTTACTTTAAATTTGATGAGATTAGAGAAAGCATCCATGTTTCTCCAAATACCTTTCCAAAGCCCACATCCTGCCGACCCAGTCGGCTCTCTACTAACCCAGTTATGCCTTCCTTCCCCATATTTAGCTTGCACCAACTGCCTCCAGATAGAGTTTTTCTTGACACCATATCTCCACAACCATTTAGAGAGTAAAGCTTTGTTCAGTTCTTTGATTGATCTGATGCCCAAGCCTCCTTGATTGACCGGACTGCAAACATTGTCCCAGCCCACCCAGTGAATCTTCTTTTCCCCTGGCAAGAGCCCCATAGGAAATCCCTTTGAATGCTTTCCAATTTACGCACTATAGAGACTGGAGCTTGGTATAGGGGGAGGAAGTAAATGGGCAGACTTGCAAGCACGTTCTTCAGGCCAGATTGACATGGATCCCTTTGCTGGTCTGCCCCAAGGTTGGTTTTAAAACACTGGAACGTAGAATAGTGTCAGCAGGCCAGATTGACATGATTCCCTGTTTTTGCTAGTTTGGTCCAGGTTGGCTTTCAAAACAACACTAACAGGACAAAGAGTAGTCTAGGAAAAAGATCTCACCATTTTTCTCATTGAAGTTCCTAGACTGTATGCTGAATAAATATATTGGTAGCACCAAGGATATATCAGTTCAGCATCAATTGTAAATGGTTCAGTTTTATTTGAAATCCATAGCTCATTGGTATACAACTGGGGCACACTCAGTGTATAACCAGGTACAGCCCAGAAGTCCAAATGTGGAATGATCTCTATGCTGTCTTTGGGTTCAATCACAGAACATCTAAGTAGTCACTTTTTTTACACCTGTTACATTAACATACATTTAACACTGCTGCCTATTACAACCAAACTCATAATTCCTGGATTAATAATCAAAAGAGAGATCAGTTTCCATTTCAACGTGCTCTAAAAACAATTTCTTTAGAATAAGTTGCAATCAAATGATAAACTGCCATCTAGAATTATAGCCACAAAATTATATCTACAGGTGATCCATTATAGAGAACTCAATATGACAAGATAAGGAGTAGCAGATACCAAGGTTCAAAGTTTCCATCTCGGTATAGGTGTCAAGTGTCAACCACCCCAGGATACAGAAACCTATCAAGGTTTTGGTGGTTTTGAATCGAATAAGTGGGAAAAACCACAGAAACCATGGAAACTTTAAAGAAACGTTAGAATTTTTTTATGACACTTCAGAATTTGATAGAATAAACACTAATACACAACTAAGAATCATTTCCTATACAAAACAACCATATATAATGGTTTTTGGAAACCAATACCCTCATGACATACATCATCGCCTCTGGAAACTATGAAAACATAATAGAAACCTTAGATTTTTGGATGAAACTATACTTCCATCTGCCTCCACTACCTCTTCTCCACATTATAACATTCACAAGCTTAAGCATAGCATTTCTGATTTCGTACAAGAAACATAAAAAAAAAGTTTATAATTTTTTAAAAAATTTTATTAAAAAATATAAAAAAAAAAAAAAACACACAGCAAAACACAAAAGAATACAACTGAAAATACACAATATGTTCTCCCATGTTTACTGTATTTTTTAAATCATTTACATTTTTCAATATGTTTTATTTTATTTTTAATTTTGATAGATAAGAATAAAAATTTAGTACAGCAAGCATGAGAAGTACAACCTGGCCCTCAAGAGCACCCCAACCCCACAAAAAGGGGTGTGCATGGGCTGGGGCCAGACCAGGCCTTAGTAGGCCCAAGGTAGGCCTGGAATTGTAAATTATGGGCTCGGGCAGGGCTCAGGCCTCAAAGAAACACATAAATCAAGCCCCGAGCCTGACCCAACTTTATTCAATTGGCCTCAGGTCGGCCCAAGGCACATTAGTATATTATATATAACTAAAATTTTATAATAAAAAAAAAGTAACTATACAACAACAACAAACAGCCTTTTTTTTTTTTTTTAATAAAAAATAAGTAACTATACTTATATAAAAATTTAATATATATATATATAAACACCATATATCTATATAATGGGTAAGCCTAAGCATAGCCCAAACATAAGATCGGGCTTCAATTCAGGCACAGAGCTATGTTGGGCCAGGCAGGCCGGCCTGGCCCTATGCACAGCCCAACCTACAACCCAGATTGCTCCCGCATTAAATATATAAATAATGATAATAACAATAATAATAATAATGTTTTTACTAGATTGCGCCAGTATGTAGAGCAAAGAAAGAACACAAAATGATTTTGTGCAAGTGTAAATCAGGCATAGACATGTAACATATAAAAAACCTACACTACGAAGGGGTGTCATTTGGGACGTACCAAAGTTCTTGTTAAAAATGGGGTCTCAAATTTGATCCTTCGATCTAAAGCTAAATCCTTGCTTTTTACATAAACGGAAATGGAATCCTAAAATTACTCAGTACTAGCAAGATTGAAATTTCTTTTGGAAAAAAAAAAAAAAGAGGGTTTTTTTAGAATGTATAAAAATGAGGTGATACGAAACTGATTGCCGCTATGTATCAATACCACAGATATGTGTTTCCAATACCAGGGAATTTTAAAACTCCATGAAATGGGGCTGTTGTATACCGATACTTTTTGGGTTCAGCTGAAGCCAAAACATATCGAATGAAACTTGATTACATGGAAGATACTACTTAGCTCAAAACAACACTATTTACTCTATAATAACAAGCACAGAGCACCTGATAAGCTACTATTAGCTTGTTAAACCAATTTGCTTTGAGAAAAACAAATGAGACTTACAGGTCTTTTCTATACGATGAAATTCAGAAAATGCAAAGGAATTATGTATAGCAGGTTAAACCACTAAAATATGGCTCCAAAATGAGTTTAAACTTTGAACTCACTGCTTGATTGAGGATAACATCAGATATCTCAAGGAAAACCTTCTCCCAATCGCTAAAAATTAGGTGAGAACGAATCTTGTGAGAACTGTGAAAACGGCAACAGGGTACGGACACATCAGCGCCGAAAAGTGACAAGTACCCCCCAAAAAGTGCAAATCACTTTTCGGTACTGATGCATCAGCCCCTCTGGCACCGTTTTCACGGTTCTCACGAGATTCATTCTCACATAATCCAAGCCCTCTCCCAATGGGTCTAATTCTGACAATCCTATCAGATGCAAGGCTGCTGGTGTTCAACTAGGAGCAAGTTGAAACTGCATATGGAGTAGTTTATTATCAGGTATGACGTGCATGGAAATAGGGACAAATTGATCCTTGTTAAGTGATGCAAACATCCAAGCTGAAGTGGGACCCACATGCGTGCAGCAAGAAGGGAGATCGTGTAGAGCATTTTGGAGTTGAATTAATTAGTTTTAGTTAGATTTAGTGTTAGGTTTATTTTTAGTCTCATCTTTTATTTGTGTGTTTGAGTTTATTTTAGAGTCCTTATGTAATTAGAAGTCTTTTAAGTCAAAGATTGTAATCCGGCCACTTATTTTTAGCCCAAGTTTTCTTAGGTCAAAACTTACCTGTTTGGACTGATATTGGTGTCATTTGAAAGGTTATTCAGTTACCTTTCCCATGAGACCAAGATCTTGAGAATCCGATGTGATCTAATGGGATATCAGCAGGTAACGAAAATAGGATTTAGGAGTCTTTTATTGAGTCCAAGTTAGATTAGGATTGGTATTGTCGTGGGATATATAAAACCCACCAAACTATGTTTTAGGGCATGTTTTGAGAAATAAAAAGGAATTCAGATTTAGCATCCACGATTTGGAGCTCTTTCTGCCTCAAGTTTTTGTGCCAAAACTTGAACCTAGGTAGGGTTTTCCTAGGCTATTGTGAGGTAGGGTTTTCTCCACACAAGGTAGCTTTCTTTCTTCTTCTTTTCTTTCTTTATTTTTTCTTTGTTTATTGTTTTAGTTGTTGTTTTATGCAAATCAGCCATTAAAGATCATATCTTTATAAAGTTCTTGATCACCCAAAACCATTAAATCTTTGCAAAATTCAATGTTTCTTGAGTTCTTGAAAATCCCAGACCTGTAACCTGATTTTCCCAACATCTTTTGCTATTTTCCATTGTTCTAATCAAGAAGCCACTAAAGAACCCATCAAGAATCAATCTTGATCATGTTCTTGAAATCCCAAAGCTGAAATCAAATTTTCCCTCTTTCCCATAGCTTTCCGTCACCTAAACACCTTCACCTTTCTCCTTAGCCTGCAGCATAACCATTAATTCCCTTACTGGTTTTCCATTCAAGAAACCTATTTTTGACCCTTGTTTTCTTGCCTAATAACCTTGGTCAATCCCTGCCATAAACCCTTACCTAAAACCCCTTGATTGCTGATTTATACTTCTTTATAGCAGTTCTAGTTTATTTTGGGCCCATAAGCCGCAGGGTATAGCCTTTCATTAGGTTGCCCTGTATCACTAAGTGGACGTTCAAGGGCTTATAAATTGTAGCCGACATGAAAATCACGAACTCATCTTTACTAAAAATAGCCATTTAAACTTCCATATTCGATTGAGCCAGACAATGACAGTATGATGATGATGATGATGATGATGATAACAACTGGAAGAAGAAGATAAGCAAAAGAAATAGAAGCATGATCAGAAAACCAGTAATATAACTCAGGAAACATTCTATAAGTTTTGAGCTTACCTGACTCATAGGCGTAGCCATGGTGGTTGGAGCTCCACTAGATGAGCCCTTATTCTGACATTTTTTTCAACATGACACGTATAGGAATCAGTTCAAGAAAGAACAAAAACTATCATGAAAATAGAAAATACATGAGAACCACATAATGCTGGAGAGAGAAATAGCAAAAGAAACAGAATGACTTATTTGCTACCAAGTTCCTTGTATGAGTACAGCACTAATTGCCACTATTTGCCTTATTACACTCTAGCAACAGGCACATTAAACTGTTAAAGGTACCTGAGAAAATGATGTCATGGGAGCCATGACCAGTGATGGAAGAATGGAAGAATTGAACTCATCAACCGTTTACAATTTCAAAATAGCATGGGGGATTTTGGTGGTTTTGAGTGGTTGAGGCATGAGGGTTTCTTCCCGATATTTGGTTGGCAAGAGTAGAAAGAAAATTAATTCGGATAATGGAGTCCAGGAGCTTTCTCTCATGTAACTTTCTAAAAAAGTAATCAGTTTAAATAGTAAATGGGCTCGACTTGCTTTCTCTTATGTCACTTTCTCAAAGAAAATGCAATTTCCTACCAATTTGCGAAAAAATTTAATGGTCAAAGCTAAAAAGTTTGGCTTGTTTGCATAAAACTCGAAAAGGCAATTTTCAATGGACAAGCAAACGCATAGATTTGTGTTTTCCTCAAGAAATTTGTATCTTTTTCTTGACTTTTTCCATTGCTTTCAAGGCAACCATAGATAAACTATGGTATATGACTAATACTGTAAGGCTCAAGTTAAACAATGACCCCCCCCATGACCGAACGTCAAGGGTACAACTTGGATATGGCATTCCATACTTAGGAAATTGAGTGTTAACAAGGGTACAGCTCCTGTTTTCTAGTGTCCAGGTAATATAGACAGGCATACCCAACTAGTAAGCAAGGGAGCCTGGCCTGGGGGGCAATATAATCTATACAATCTGTCCCAAGCCATAAGAAAGACTGTAATCAACTTTGATAGGATTTGTCCACCGTCGAGAATTTAATAGATAGTGTAGTTGTCTCACTATCACAAAAGATCTCTCAACTGCAAGGGACAAGAATGTTACCACAGTATGTTCACATCTATATGCAAAACCAAACAAGTGCCTTCTCCCTCTTAACTCTCAAAGAATGAGACTGATCACCATCAATGTAACAAAGGAGATTGTACTGTTAGAAATATGGTCATGATTGAAGTTGAACCCCACTCTCCAATGGAGATGCATAGTGCAACCAAGGTTCTACATGTATTTGATCTTGTCCAGTATTTCATAAAAAGATGGGACACTTTTTTTTATGAATAACTATCTTTATTAAGAAAGAAGGAAAAAGAGGGAATGATGCGAACATCATGCCTTGAGGAGGCACTTTCCAGGTGTATCAGAGGGAGAGGAGGAGCAACCCCTTGTAGTGGTTGATGCAACATGCATGTAGGATAGTGAGTGTGTGCTCAAGAGATAGGAATAAAATTGATAAAGTAATAAAGAAAAATAAACAAGATTCCTTCTCGCAAATTCACATGCTAATTTAGACAATTCTTTAAATTAAATTCATAAGCAATCAAGGAATTAGGAAAAATCACTAAACAATCAAATACCTAACTAATATACTTGATTATTGAACCAAATTAGGGGTGGGAAAAATTTAAACAAGGCCCAAACAAAAACATACTAAGGCTGAAAATTTCGCAAAAGTGCCTAAATTAGGCTAAGATTAAGGGAAGCAACCTGGATTACCCTAGAGAATGTATGAACAAATAAAAGTGAATCCAAAAGCGTATTTTGTCAATCATAATATTTTAGAGAAGATAGTTTAGGCCAAGAAAAGGGAAATCTAGGTCCAGGACTTATGCCAAATATGCCAAAAATCCCTAAAATTTGGGGATTCGAAAAGAGAACCAAAAATGGAGAAGAAATACCTGAATCTAATACAAATGACCTTCTTGACGATGTTAAACATGATTGCAAGTGATATTCAAGGCCAAGAGACTGATTTTGAAGCTTTCAAAAAATAATAATAATTAAATTTTCTCTCTCCTCCAGCAAGTGCCCGCCCTAAATAAAATATTTTTTTTATATTTTTTTTCTAAAGTGGGACCTACCCACTAGAGTCACCCAAGGGTTGTGAACACCATGGAAAAATACCACATGAAAAGACCCCTGTATGAGAGAATTAGAGAAGTTCTTGTGAACTCCTCCAAAAACCCAAAGTAACACCTGCCTGTATATTTCCCAACTTGTGATTTTGAATTCGATGAAATTTTCGGTAGGTGAACCCACCCTCTAGGATCGCCTAGCAGTGAATCACCATCTAAAGCCTTCGAACCAGCAAGAAACTCTATTGTTTGAAGCTGTTGAGATTTCTCGTGAAATCACTTGAAATCAAGAGTCACGCCTGCGAGAGAGTTGTTGTTGTAAAAAATCGAGCACACCAATTATAAAAGGAGGGAGGAAGGTTTAGGTAGGGTCGTCTAGGGGTCCCAAAGGTCCTCCCAAAGTGATGTTTGTGATGCTTCAAGGGTGAGAGAAACATGTGATCCCGTGAAATCACTACTATCCAGGTATTCACACCTGATGTTGATGGGGTGCGGAGGATCTGATTACAACCTGAAAACCAAGGGTGGTTCTTGCTTCTGAATGTATTGCCTGGCTAGGGAAGCCCTCGGAAGGTATTGGTTGGCTCAAAAACTCCAACAAATAAAAACTGAAATAGTTCCTTGCACCGATATATTACTTTCAGCACACAAAAATTAAAGAAAAAATTTGAAAAGAGAAAGAAAATAAGTAAAAGAGAACCTTTAACACAAGGGAAAAGGAGTAGCATCCACCATCAGCGTTAAACTAGGTGGAGACCTAGACCCATTCCAAGGTTTTAGCGTTCTTCAGTTGCAAACAGGTAAGAGGAAGAAAGCTGAAACGTGAGAGACAATAATTCAAATTTCATAATATAATAACCTTGGTTGGTTGTGAACTCTATAAATAGTCCCATAGCCAGGTTGCTTATTACAAAATAGAAATTGGCCAAAAACAATCTCTTTCTACCACTCTCATGACTAAAATAGCCTCAACTACAACTAATAACAAAAATATCCCTAAATAACGTCTAACAACTAAAATACATTCACTACAAATGACATAAAATAAAAGAACATGTAAAATAAAAAGAATGGCCCTAATGGAACCATAGCATGGTCGCATCCCTCCTACGCCTCCTCTCGTAGACCTAGAACTCGCGCCTAGACCCAATGTCTTCATCAATGGTTCGAGTAGTGGTTTTCACCTTCTTGGACATGTGGTAGCCTATGGACACTTGGCGGACTACCTTCCTTAGTTTTTATTCTACTATTAATTAGTCTGTTAGTTCTTTTCATTTTATGCATAAGTTGTATGGGGGGATAATTGAACTTTTATTAAATGGGGGGGTTAATTGTTAGTTTGCTTTTATATTCATCAAAAATAAATAAATTGTTAGTTTGCTTTTAAATAGGAGTTTTTATTTATTTCATAAAGTTCCTAACTTATCTTGTAATTTATGAATGAGAGAGGCACTTTAAAAAACCTCTCCACACATTTAGAATGGGATGATGAATTATTATGGATTTTATTTTTCTGGTTTCTTGCATTCTCACGGCTGACGTTTTCCCTTCGTTTGTGTGTTGCTGAAATCTAAACCAGGAGTAGTTTCCCTTTGGGGTTGGTGCACCTAAGGGGAGGCCTAGAACATGTACTTTTCCTCACTTTATTATCTTCTTCCCCCTTCCTTCTTTTTCATCATTTTCCTTCCACCCTTACCACAGTCCATGACTACCTTCACCACTATCTTCTCGCTAACGAAACCAGATTTTGCTTCTTCCCCTACATTTGATAACCCTCTCTACCATTGCTCTACCTTTATTCATTGTTAAGTCATTCCCGTTCTTCACCTTTGAGCAAAAAGTGAAATTCCAGCCCATTTCAAACCTGTGGCAGCCATGGAGAAGTTTTTTTCTGATCGTGAGTAATGGAAAACTAACTTCCTATTTTACCCCCACTTACTCCTAGATTTGAGAGGTATTTTGGTACCTTTACTTGATTGAAATCAGTGAGGAGTTGATGACAATCATCCGGTTGAGAGGGGAGCAATTTTTAATGTTGATAGGACTCAAATTTAAAGATCCCAAGTCATGTGTGGTAATCCAAGCTGGCAGACATCTTTAGAAGAGGTCCATCACTGTGGGACTCCTCTTTATAGGGATTTTTTCAAAAGAGGAAACCTGTCCATATATTCCCCACACGGTTTGACTGCCAACAAAAGAGTCCCCATCAATTGGGACTCTTCCTTTACGGGAGATATTTTAGATCTAAAAGGGAGAATTATGCGAATACTGTGTGGACCCCTCATATGACACATGGATCTTCTATTAGTTGCTTTGAAAGAGGAAAATCTGCTCTCGCTTAGCCCCACACATTTTGGTTGAGATAGAGAATCCTATTTCTTTGGGATTCCTCTTTTAAAGAGATTTTCCAGACCTGAAAATATCACAAGTGTTGGACCAATATGTGGGCCATCCTAATGCCACATGGTTTTTTTATTAAAGATATTTGAGGGAGGGAATCTTTTTTCCAGAAATTTCACACCGTTTGGCTGCCTAAAGAGTCCTAATCTCTTGGGATTCTTTCCTTTAAGAGGTTTTTTAACAGATTTGAAGGGCAGAAAGCATGCGAACACATTATGGGCCCCCTTAGATGCCACTTGGACCTCCTAATAGCATTTTCTGAGATTTATTTTTCTGATTTGGGAAGCTACACGTGGGGGCAGCCTTACATGGAGTCCATTGCAAATGAACTCTATGGTTTTGACGCATTCAAGAAGGGTAAAGAGCTGCACGATTAGCATTGGTTTCTTCTTCTTCTTGGTGGCCTGCAACACATCAACCCGAGCACAGTGACAATTTTGAGGACTCAGGCTTCTACATGTATTGGGATTTGCTCATCACCAGATCGGCTATTTACACTCAGATCTCTTCAACAGTCCAGCATGTGCTTCAGCCTCTATAGTATGATCATTATATTCTGCTGATTCCTTTAGCTCTTTAACTGTAATCCCATATAAGTATCCTCTCTGCCAGCACCTTATACAGCACACAAAACGGCCATATTAGCTCCTTTGATTTGTTGTACAAGTCCATTTTACATAAACATTGCACCTAAGTTTCCCCATACCATGAACAACCCATAAACCTACATTTTCACGACACGTGTTCCTTGTTTGGGCTTAGGAAAGTGCTAATTACTCTACATTAGTGCAGATGGTTTCTTAGTTTTTAATAAGATTGTATGTAGGTTTGGGGTTAAGTTTTCTTTAGTCCTTTATAGTTTTTTTGAATTTTGGCATGCCTAATATTTACTGTTGGTGAATCCTTAATCTGAAATTTTAGAGTGGAATTGGTTGAAGAGTAGGAATCTCGCTTAAAGGTTTTATTGTTTATGCCAGGACTCCTAACTCCTCACATAAACTACACCTACATGCATCCTGCATGAGGGAATAATGTACAAAGGAGAAGATCAAAGGTTGTAAGATCCATCTAGGGATTACATAAGAAAGTGTTTGAAAAAATACATGAGTATCAATCCCTTGTGAACTCGACAGACCCAGCTTCTGTGCACACAGACCAAGGGGCAGACACATCAGTGCCGAAAAAGTGATTTACACTTTTTGGGGGGCGCTTATCACTTTTCAGCGCTGATGTATCTGCCCCTTGGTCCGTGTGCATAAATTGCACACGGATTTTATGTGCACAGAAGCCGGACCGAGAGGCAACTACCCAAAAAACCACCTCATAAAGGATGGAATCAGCCACCTCAAGGGGGTGACACTTCACACCATCAAAAATCCTTCTATTTCGCTCTCTCCAAATGCCCCAAGTGTCATGCATGATACCCATCCAAAATTTCTTGCCACGATCGTCGAGGAAAGCACAATTCCATTGTCTAATGAGATCAAGAAAACTACAAGGCATAGTCTAACCCAAAGACACCTGACAAAGGAAGTGATCCCAAATGAGTATGGCAAAAGAACAATGTATCATAATATGGTTGTTGGATTCACCATCCCTCATACAAAGAGGACAAATGTGAGGCAAGAGGTACATGCAAGGCCCACCTTCAATGGTGTTCTGATACAGCACAATAGGGAAGATACCAAAATTGATGTAGGATATTCCAAAGAACTTCAAATAATTGTTAAGAGTTAAAGTGCGGAAGCAAATGAATTAAGAATTGAGTTTAGAACAAAAACAAGTTGCCACGAAATTTAGAAATCAGATAATAGAATATCAGAGAATGATTTAGAAGAATTTTGCATAGGAAAATATAAATAAATAAAAATAGGAAGATAGATGCCAAAAGGGAAATTCTGGAATTTTTGGGCAGAACCCACAAAATTATCAACATACCCTTGGTCATGCATCAGAAAATTACAACAAATTTTAGATATTTTTCTTACATAAGGGTTCTACAATTAAAATTTCAAATCAAACGGACAAGATTTGGTTAGGAAACTATATAACTGTCAGTCCAACTTGAAACTTAAACAAGAACACACAAACCAGTAAAGGAATCTTTTGATTCTAAAGGAGAGGAAAGAAGGGAATCAAAAGGGGAAAGAGAGGATTTATAGAGGATCACGTGGGGATCAAAACCCTTGAAAGAAAGAAGAAAGAAATGGTACTTTAAGTGGTGCAATTTTCAAGGTTTATGCACCCAGAAAATTTCAGCAAAGCATACCTTGATAATGGAGTCTAGCATCCTTTTGTAAAATCCAGCTGGATGTAATCCTTGAGCTCTCGAGGATATGGCAGCAAAGAAATGGAGAAGTGTTAGCAGATAGAAGACGAAGACGGTGCAGAAGAAGGGCTGAAAAATAGGGAGGATGAGGGATCTCACGAGTGCACCTAAAGATGCCACAATCCATGAATGAGAGAGAGGGGATCCTTGGGGTTGGCGTCACCCTATGGGGAAGAGGGAGATGACCCATGGCCTGTCTTGGGAGACCACCCAATTCAAACACAATTTTCTTTCAATAATCTTCACTATTTAAATCAAGGGGAAAGGGTGCCTTTATATAGACCTGTAGAAATTAGAAAGTACAAAATTTTAAACTTGCTAAACAGCTAAACTTGCAACTTAAGACTTATTAAAAACTTCAACTTGTTTCCTAAGTAGTTTTCTAAACACAAGATTTTCTAAAAACATTACCTTCCTAAAAATTAAACTACTAAATCCTAAACTTTCTAAAAACACTATTCCCGCAACTCTTTGATAAGTGTATAGTAATTTGGTCATAACTTTCCCAAATCACCTCAGATTTGCACAATCTTGGTCTCGTTAGAAAGGTAACTGAATAACCTATCTAATGACACCAAAATCAAGCCAAAATGGCAAGTTTAAACCTTTGAAAAAGTGGGCTAAACATAAAAAAATAGGATCACTCTAAAAGAAAAACCAAAATCTTGGCACTATTGGCCTTATTACATGAGCATAAAAAATAAATGTTACACCCCTTAAGATCCTTACTAAACCCTCATAACATTGCATGTTCCATAAATCGTTCCATGCATAGACCCCACCAAGGCCAAGTGTGGGCCCCACTTTGCTCTAATGTCCGTTGCATGAGCTTTAGTAAATGTGTGGTGTGTGGAGTGAGTGGACTCTGATTATTATTTAGTGTGAGCCTATAGCCCTTGCAGGAATAACAATCTCTTGAGATTTTCTTGCGTCCATTCTTGGTTTCATAGCATATTATTATCCAACAGAGATGGTGACCAAATTATGAATTAAATTCAAGGTTGATGGTGTTCATACAAGAGAGGATTCCTTGAGCACTATTGATACTCTTTGAACAACCATAGAGAAATTGCAAGTTGAAAATTCTACCATTAAGAATACCTTGGCCAAATTCTACCACTACTGCAACAACTCATTGCAGTATCTAAAAGTAATGATCGGAGGCCACAAATTGATGATGCAGCACATATACACCAGTTCCAGTCAATTAGTTTACTCCTAGGGTTCCTCAACTTTATGATTGGAACTATGGCATCAAATAAAGGTGTCAGAGTTCAATGGAGCATGGGTGATGTAGGATCCAGGAGAAAGAATTCCTACACTAATTAATTAAAGAATACAAGCCTAAAGATTGAATTTTGAATATTAAAGAATGCTGTAAAATTAAAGGAATAATTCAAGAATTCAAATCCTTAAAGAAAGTATGTAAGAATTAAAGAAATTAATTCAAGAATGAGTTATGCAAATCGGAGTAAGAAATTGAAGAGAAATCAAGAAAGAATAAAGAAATCAAAAGAGGGCTGAAATTCCAAGAAATTGGGTTTTTAAATTTTGAGCCCTAAAAGTGAGGGGACAAAATGGGACATGCATCCTCCCCCTATAGTGAATTTTTTTTATTAAAGAAATTAAAAGAAAACAAAGGTATGGGTGTACAGTTTATTTGGTGCCGCGGAATGCTTGTCTAGGCCCATGGGGGGCGATCATGTATCATTTGAATCCATGGGGGATGATGCTTTGTCCTTCGGTTATGTGGTTGGTGGCTCTGACGGTTTTGGTGGGGAAGAACAATTGAGTTCTAACGGGGTACACTTTCCTCCTTCCTCTTCTAAGGCCCCTTTCTGCAGTTCTATTGGTGAGGAAGTTAAGAGATTGTGCGACAACAATTTGGCGCTGGCACTGGTTGCTATGGTGGAGGATGCCCAGCCGTTGGTGGGTGTGTCGGAGTGGGTTTTACAAAGGATGGGTGAGGTCAATGCTGTTGTAGGCCTTTCTTTTGAATTCCTAGAGAAGGAAGCATGGGCCCTTTTTTTGAAGCTTGAAAATAGGGGGTAGACACTAGGGGGGTCTACAGTTTAATGCTAAGGAACCCAAGGAATTGGGGAATTTACAATGGGGACTCTCTTGGGCCAGGATGGGGGGGGGGACATCATCGAGGGTCGCGGTGGAAGTATAGGGGGGTAGCTCTAGTTTTCAATGAATCTTTGTATTCTTTCCTGGAATGTGAGGGGGCTTCGAAATAGAGAGCAGGGACGTCTGGTGAAGGACCTTATTAGAAGAAGTTGGGTGGAGGTGGTTCTCCTCCATGAATCAAAGCTTGAGGAGGTGGACAAATATGTTATTATTGACCTTAGTTGTTTTTATAGAACGGGATGGGTTTTGGTCTCTTCTATCAGATCAGCTGGTGGCATTATAATTATGTGGGACAAGGATCTTATTGGGGAGGTTAGGACGAGGGTGGACAAATATTCGGCTACTTTGACGGCCTTTTGTAAGGGGAAACTTAGCGGTGGGTGTTACAACGGTGTATGGGCTTTTTGATATTGGGCTTTTGGTTGATTTTTTGGATGAGCTTGATAGAATCAGTGTTGAGATTCGGACACCATGATGTGTGTGTGTGGGGGGGGGGACTTTAATGAGGTGTTGTTTGCTAATGAGCAGAGTAGCGGAAATAGGAGGCTAGGAGGAATGGAGCGCTTAGGGGATTTTGTGGATCTCCATAACTTATGGGATGTGCTGTTGTCAGGCTCTGGATATACTTAATCCATTTTTTAGGAGATGCCAATTATGAGCAAGTTGGATCAGTTCTTTATATCCACAGATTGGGAGGAGTTTTTTTTCTCCAGTTGAAGCAATGGTTTTGTCAAGAGTTGGGTTGGACCACACCCCTATTATGTTGCAAGTAGGGGTGGCTAGATCAAGACCTAAACCTTTTAGATTTCAAGCGACGTGGCTTCTTCATCCTGGTTTCACTGAGCAGGTTGTTGTGTGGTGGCGGTCGTTTGAGGTGGATGGGCCGCCATGCCAATAGTTCAGATTGAAATTGAAGCTCTTGAGGGATAAGGTTCGGGTTTGGAATAAGGACGTTTTTGGCAAGATCGAGGTCTATAAAGATTCCATCTTGGGGGATATCAAGCAGCTTGATGACAAGGAGGAATCTGAGGGGTTGTCAAAGGATGAGAGGGTGGCCAGACTTTCCTTGAAGGAGGATTTTGAGAGGGTCCTGTTGATGGAAGAGATTATGTGTTGCCAAAAGTTAAGGATTCTGTGGCTGAAAGAGGGAGACAGAAACCCCAAGTTTTTCCACAAAATGGCTAGCTATAGATTGGGAAACAATGGCTTAAACAGACTGAGGGTGGGGGAGGTGTGGGTGCTAGATGAGACCAACATTAGAACACACGTGGAAGATTTCTACCGCCATTTGTACACGAAGGACCGGGATCATAGAGCTAAGGTGGAAGATTTCTGCCATTTCTAAGGATCAGGACAAGTGGTTAGAAAGGTCTTTTTTGGAAGAGGAGGTGAAAGCGGCCATTAGGTCTATGGAAGGGGAGAAGGCCCCTATTCTAGATGGATTCCCCATTGTTTTCTACAAAGCATACTGGGATACGATTAGGCTGGACCTTATGCAAGTGATTGGTGATTTTTATGAGAGGGCCTGAATAGGGGGAGCAATGCTACTTTTATCTCTCTAATTCCCAAAAGAGAGGGGGATGAGAGTCTCTCTGAGTTCAGACTAGTTAGCCTTGTTGGGAGCACTTACAAAATCATTTTCAAATGTCTGGCATCTAGGCTCAAGGGGGTGGTTCCTTTTTTTGTTTTTACTGACCGGGGGCCTTTTCTGGAAGGGAGGGCTATCATCGACGATTTTCTTAGTGCAAGCGAATGGATTGATGAGAGGATGTGTAGCAGAAGGCCTGGGGTGATTTGGAAAATTAACATGGAGAAGGCATATGATCAAGTCAATTGAGATTTTTTGTACTACATCCTTGGGAGATTCGGGTTTGGTTTGAGGTGGTGGAACTGGACGTGGCGATGCTTCAGCTTGGTGTCTTTCTCGGTTTTGGTGAATTGGGGTCCCAACTCGGCAGTTTGAAAGCTCGAGAGGTTGTAGGCAAGGGGATCCTTATCCCCCCTCCTTTTCCTTCTAGTCGCTGAGACGTTGGGTGTTATGCTTCGGAGGGCTTCTGAGAAAGGGTTGATTGAAGGTTTTCGGGTGGGCATGGAGGTAGTCTTGGTTACTTACCTTCGGTATGCAAATGACATGATGGTCATGTGCAACAACTCGCAGACTCAGATTTAGTATATTAGATGTGTTCTCAGATGCATTGAAGCGGTTACTAGGCTGACAATGAACTTAGCCAAGTCTGTGTTGATTGGGGTTGTCACGATCCGAATCCGCGGGACATGAACTGGGCTGGGTTCGGATCCGTGACATGGGAATGACCTGCCCTGAACTCGTTCCTCATAAGAGACCAACGAGCTCGAAACATGTCATTAACTCTCTTACTTGTTCACTTCACATTCAAAATAATAGATTATCCTTTCAAGTTTATTCATTAAGTCACATCATTTTTAAGTCCATTTCCAACATATGACATCGTAGCGGAATAATATTAACGACATAATCCAAATAAGTGCAGTGAAAATACATATAGTCAGTCTAAAAAATCTCATAATTATCCAAATGTAAAAAAAAGGGCTAAATATGCCCATAATGTGCATACAATCCATAGTCCCACGGGCATGACTGAAATACCAATGTGTACATCCCATTAAAAGTAAACTAGAAACTAGAAACTAGAAACAAGAAACAAGACTATAATTAAATATCTGAGTCAGTTGCCCAACTTTCAACTATCTCTCACTTGTCATAAGGTGTAGTCCAACCTGTACGCCTACACATCTGCAGGAGGTGCCAATTGGGGTAAGCTTGACGGGCTTAACGGGAGGGTATGTAGTTTATATAACACTAAAAGAGAACAAGGATAATCATAGTAGCAAATAGGAGAATCAATGTAGGATAAGGAGTCAATAAGATAAGCACAATCAACGAATGTAGTTTAAGCAAGAATTCTTACTACAATTCAAGTATGCACATGTATTTCCAGTTGCCAGCCCCAAGCATGGATAGAGGAGTAAATGAAAACCAGGTTGCATTTGAGACAATAACCAGGCGACCATGAGAAGGTATTTGCAGATAGAGCTCAAATCGTACGAGCTCTGGATAGAGGATGAGGAGGGAGTAGGCTCTTTTTCCATCATAAAGAGAGCGAAAGGAAAACCTCACACGATCTCTTTTGACAATGCACTGTGTCTGAAAATAATAGTCTTCCTTGAGGAGGCAAAAAAAGCCAGGGACGAAGTAGATTTCGGTGAAACCTTGAGAACGGAAAAATCAACGATAATCTTGAAAAGGGGCTTCAACAGCTGGGGGTGGTTTATTCGAATATCTGAATGGAAGAAAGATTGGCGAAATGACGCTATTGTTGTGACGGCAAATCTGGAGTTTTTGGGCTGGACTAACATGACTACGGTTCTGCGGCAAATGATAGATGCCAAGAAAAAAAGAAAAAAAGAAAAAGTCCCCCTAAAGACTACCTAAGTAACGCAACAAGCCAAGGAAATACCCTGTGTTGCTTGGACAAGGAATGCGATAACAAGAAGTATCCAGCTATGCAATGGGCGAAGGCTCTGCAAATTGATGTTTTGGGCATCTCTATCGACTCGGGCAAGATCAGCTCAAAAATTTCCTTGGCCTTGTGTGGGAACAGCTCTTTGTGTGTTCCTGTAGCCCCCCTTGGCATCCCAACCAATAGAGCCATATGTATCCCTGATTCCCAGGGGGAAATGAACCGTCTCTTAAACCTTGGCATGATATCTATGGAGGCATGGGTAATAATTTTTAAGAAAATATGAATAGTGGGGGGCCTTGTGCATATAATGGGTCGCCTCTTGCAGAGCAACGAATATGAGAAAGGGTTGGAGAAGTCTCTTATATGGCGGATAAGGTTGAAGCATCGGGAGCAAAAGGGAAATCGATTCGATTTTTGAAAATTCTTGGAACCCTGTGATGGTGAAGAAAAAGATGGAGGCTACTATTGACGTTGCAATCACTCAGGCGACTGATACTGATAGGAATCTGTGTAGGGCGAAATTGAACCATCAGACAATAGAGTGCTCTAATGTCGTTATCCATCTGGATGAGATGGTGGAAAACGGTAATACCCCTTTTAACAGAGGCATACTGGGGTTGTCAGCGTCGTCAGGAGCTGGATCTACTTTCCATTTAAAGCAATAGGGGATTCTGGCAAAGGAAAATCATCAGCAATGGAGGTGCTGCTCGTTGACTTCTAAGAAGGATTATGATGTTGGTATTCTTCTAAGAAACGAAGCTGTTGAAGAAGGAGGTGACTGGGATGGGGACGACGAAAAATCCCCTGGGTCTGAAGGTGTTTTATTCACAACTCCTCTGGGGGAACAGTCCAAGCGGAGGCTGCTCATTAACTCAAGGGAGGCACTGCTACTTACTACCTCACCGACTCAGATGAATTTTTATCACAGGAAGTGGATGATCGATCAGAGAATTTTGTGATTTACCAGAAGGAATTTGCTCAGTATGTTGAATCATCAGCTTTCAATGGGCCTGATTTAGAGTATGCCAGCTACTCGCAGGATCTCTCACTGGAGGGGATAGTGCCGCACTATCTTAGTGAGCCGGATCACATATCCAACACCAGCCATAGTATTCCCCCAACAGGTATGACGTACCCTTGTTGTAATGTTTCTTAGGATCCAACCCCTAAGAGTAGGCCTGGTATTCTTATTCCTATTATTCCTATTGTTGCCACTGCTGCTTCGAGTCCTAACATTGCAGGTCCTTACTCGGAGTGCCGGACTGTATCTCCTTCAATAATAGACTGCCACATTTGACGGGAGATAGGAGGGGAAGGGGTAGATAGGGGAATAGCAGGTGGTGGTGATGGCAGTGGCGAGGGGGTGGAGGTGAATGGGCGATGGGAATGTGTATATGAGGGTGAGGAAGATGAAATGGACAGATTTAATGACAAATGGGCTTCATTGTCAGTGATACTGATAGGAACAAAGTGAAACTATCGAAATTCCTTAAATTAGCGGGCTCAATGAATCAGGTAAAGAAAGTGGATAAATGTTTAAGGGAGCTGAAAAAGCTACAGTGGGATATGAAGGATATTGTAAAAGGCGAAACGGATTCTAAACTCAGAAGAAATGGGAGAGGAGGTTTGAATATGGTGAATCCATGAAGATCATGACATGGAATGTGAGAGGGTTGGGTGGGGCTGAGAAAAGGAGGCAGGTTAAAGTGGGAGAGGAGGTTTGAATATGGTGAATCCATGAAGATCATGACATGGAATGTGAGAGGGTTGGGTGGGGCTGAGAA
>JAOXJP010276644.1:0-19788 GCA_025762735.1 Platanus orientalis
AGTTTTTTATTTGAAAACTATTTTTACAATTTCAACTTTATGTATCCAGCCTTTATTTGTAGCAGACGGTAGGACATACAAAATACCAAATATACAAAATACCAAATAAAATTATCTCTGATCTGAATGGAAAGATATCACACTAGTACCAATCAACGTATGATATTATTCCTAACAAACTCCAAACTCAGTAAATAAACATGTTCAAAGGAAGGTGTTATAATATATTTATCAAAGTATCATTTGTCAGGAATCATTTAGCCTTCTAGATACATATTAGCATGATATCTCTCCATTCAGACTGAAGATGAATTGAATTGAAATCCTCTGTGACCTCTTACACAGAACATGTTAAACACATATTTGATAGATACACATCAATTTATTGCAGGGGAGGCCATAGACTGCCTGGAATCCCCGTGTTAGCTGCTCGGACTTTTCTTTTGTTTATTCCGATAGGGCCAATCGGGGTCGTTGCCGCATAATAAACAGCCCCGCATTGGTCAGACCTTGTTAAACATGTGTTTAAGCCTATCTGTAGGGCCAATACAATAATGACTTTAACCATTTCATTTTTCCTTTGCATGGCCAAAAGAAAATCTATAAAAATTTCAAATATGAAGATCCATACATCAAACAGAATCCATTCAATGATGTTGATATTTAAGATTTGTCCAGATACATATGCTTACAATTGTTGATAAGAAAGTCCAAATACATTCGCTCCATCCACAATACAATAGTCAACGAGTCATATTGACTGACCATCCCCAGGTGAGCCCTACTGGAAAATTGCATTACTTCAACGGTTCCTACTTAACCGGCCATCCTATTCATAAATTAAAATTCCAATTTCAATGAATATTATGACATAGAGAAAACTATGAAAATATTGGAAAAATATTGAAAAATGTACATATTTTGAAGAAACTTCAAGAAATGTTAAATAAGCATGATTACACATCCATGATTCAATAACCAAAGAAAATTTAATGTGTTACAAGCAAGAGAGGAATAGGAACTAGTAGGCATTGTCTCAAACAAAATGTATCAATTTTTTTCTAAATGCTTTATTTATATATAATACTACTTTACAGTCAAAGAATTATGTCCAATTTTCTATTGAATATATAAAATTATATTTGTAATATTATACTTATATGTTTACTAGTCAATACTACTACTACTACTACTACTACTAATAATAATAATAATAATGATACTAATATAACGATAATGCCCTAATATGCTTAGTTTTTTAATATTTTATCATCTTTAAGTTATTATGTATTTTTTGCAATTAAAATGTATTTATGAAGATTTTATGTTTTTGCAAAGAAAATAATGGTATTGGTACTTTGGTAAGTTTTTTTTTATTATTTATTTATAATTTTATCTTCCTTTTTCTTCCTTACTTTTTAAATTTAGAGTATAAATAATGGTCTAATTTGTCGGTTTGTTGAAAGTTGCGAACATTCTTTGGATGATTTTATTGGTTTGGTTTTCATACTAAACCAATATTAAAAGGTTTTTAATATCTATTATATATTTTTTCCTAAATTATTTCCTTTTTATAGAACAAAAAAAACCTAAGGTTAGTTCCATCTGTCCACATCCCGTAATTACGGAAGCAGCGTTAGTCAATGATAATTTTTATTTTATTTTATTTTATTTTATTTTATTTTCTTAAGACTGATTGGGTTTAGGTCACATGGATCGAGTCCAGGTTACCAAGAATTCAAGCCAAATCCAATAATAATATTATTCTGTCCCTTTACGGGTGGGGTATTTATTTATTGACAAGCATTCATTCACGTGTTTCACATATGATACGGCGCCGAAATCTCACACATGATTATGTTTTTCACAAGAAAATTAAAGACAATCCTAGGTAGTGGGGCTCAGCCTGAAGATACATTGGCTGACTACATACACGAACCTTAATCCCAACCTTAATCACTCACCCATCAATGTCTTGTCATATCAATGGTCTTCTTCGAGCCCATTTGCCGACATCGATGTTGAAACCATGCTGGTATAACTAGTTTAACTACCAAGTAACTTACTTTGGACTAAAAAAACAAAATCCATACCGAATCTAAAGAATTCTAATAGATTATTGAATTTGTTATTATTTTGTGTCATCTTCTTCTTCTTTGTCAATTAGTTCGTTTTATTTCTTTTTTATTTTTCTCCTTTTTATTTGTTTTTGGAAAGTGTCTTGAATTCAACTCTAATATGGTTCATTTGTGTGATTTAGAGAGTGATCCGATACATCATTTTTTGAAACCCAGCTGAAATTTTGATTTAACTCAAGTCTATGACTCAAGTTGGTTATGAGGGTATTTGGGATTTTAATCCGTTTTACATTTTAGGGTTTCTTGGGATGTGATAAGAGGGTTGTTTTATAGGATTTGTGAATGTATATTGAAACAAAACAATTATATGGAGAGTTTTTAAAAGTTTTTCCTTACGATATTGCCTTTGGGTTTTGGAAACTTGTATTTGTATGTTTTAGAATTTGTTTATCTATTTTACTAAAAGTTCTCGATCATTTTTACCCAGTGATGTAACCATTTTAAATTTGTGTTGTATGATTGTTTTTTATTATTTGTCATTTTCTCGTTTTGATTTATACTACTGCATACCTGAATCCGATCTGTTTTTTGTTTCATTATTGTCACAACACTTGTTTACATGTTCTTTATTGAAATTGTTTTTTTTTTTTTTTCGGTCTTCTTTGTCTCATTCTCCTGATAAGTCAATAACTCACTCTCTCTTTCTTTCCTCTTCTCATTGCTTACACATTCTTTTTATATTGTTAGCTTTTTTTTTTCACCTTTGTCTTAGTCTAACACAATTATGGCAGCTTACTATTAGGTTTACTCTTCTTTATCTTGATTTTGGTTTGTTTTTTTCTTCCCTTTTATTACTAATGGTGCATAGATGAATTATTTCCAATCTCCTTTTGTCATTGTTGAATAGGTCTAAGAAAATAGATGAAATTAGTGCTCTCAAATCTTATGCTTGAGGTATACTCAATCTTTCCTAAGCAGTGACCGTCTATTTTCTAAGCTCCACTCCGTATCAAAGTATTGGATTTAGATACGGGTGGCAATTCGTGTTGGTGGGTAGGATTCGTGTCTTGTTGAGATAAGGGTATACCACTATATGGCTCAACCCAAACCCAACCCATTTATTAATCGTGTCAAAGCGAGCCAACTTGCTTTGACCTAAAACACAATTATAATCAACCCTAACCTGGTTATTTCATGTTAGATTCATGTCGGGTTCACGAGTTATGCGGTAGTTAGTGTTAGCGGGTCAGATTCGTATCGTGTCAAGTTAAAGGTATACAACTATATGGGTTAACCTGACCCATTTATTAATCGTGTCAAGGTGGGGTCAACCTACTTTGACCTAAAACCTGTTTATAGTCAACCCTAACCCTCTTATTTTGTGTTGGGTTCATGTCGGGTTCATGGGTCGTGTCAAACATTGCCACCACCCACATTGCCACCCCTAGATTTAGATATATATATTTTTTCACATAGATTTAGTGTGTTTGCTCCTGACTACTTCTTATTGTTTGATAATGTCTTTCAGTTTTTAGTGGCCAAGTATACCAGGTTTGGATTTCAATATTTTTCCATAGAGTTACATATGATCTCGAACGTATCAGACCCAAGGAAGGTAGTCTTTTGGACCATCAAGTTAAAAGGGTGCCTATTTAAAAATGTCAAATGAACAGCTGTAGCAATTTTCTTTTGTAGCTTTTTGTATTATGATAAAAAAGATCATAAAAAGACAAAAACCCAGGTTAAAAGACAAAATATTCACGCTTTTTGGCTGTGCTACAGCAAAATTAGCTGATCATTCCTCCTTAAAAATAAATATCATATCACATCAATCCGTAGAATTGTTTTAAGGAATTTAATTTCTCCCATATGCATACATAAATACATAGGCTTAGACGCACTTCCTAGCCCAACTCCCCGTGATTCTGCATGAATTCTCTGATTCTTTGTATCTTGTACACCTTGAACCCTATTGTTGTCCTAAACTTCTAGGTTCCACGAACCTGGATGAGTGCATTACTTGCAAATAGAGAGCTTATTTTGATCCGTTGGAGAAGATATATATATATAGTATCAGAAAATAGATCTTTCTTTATACCAATCAGATGGTCCATAGTTGATCCCGGTCTTTTGCAAGACGGGTTTTACATACACGAGACCAGACAAAGATCAAAGGACTAGTACCGGCAGGACACTAGTCCTCCAACGATCAAATTAAAGAGAGTAGGGGGGGAGCTAAATGAAAAAATCTCTTGTTAGGGTTTCTGAAATCCCATCCCTGGTAGACGAAACAATATCCGTATTTATAGGTCCAAGCTGGGGGCGTATCAAGGTGAATCTTGCTAGTCACTTTTTCCCCCTTATTCTTGCGTGGCACTGTTGTTCACGTTCTTGGTCGTGTCCCTCCTGTATTCTGTCATTTTCTTCAGATTTGGTAGACCTACTGACAGATTTGTTGTGGAGGTCATGCTATTCATATAACGGTTTTTAGATGCGATTTATCCTTTAAGTTATATAATCGAGGTCTTGGGTGGTATTAGTGCTCCAACAAAAAATGGTAGCCCCACTCTGGGAGTCGAGGGTTTTAGGCTCCCGGGATCGAATGACCTTCTGGGTCTTGGGTGTCTCGGGTAGAGATTTTTATGGGGCATTGGGACCGGAATTTGAGTCTTGTGGTTTTTTCGTCGAGAGCCTGGGTGAACACGTCCTCGAATGAGACATCCTCGGGACCCTCTGGGATAAACTCCCTAGGACCAAATAATGGGCAAGCTATCAGGGTTTGGTCCTAAGTCGGGGTACCCCATCATATATATATATATATATATGGAGACTTTGACTATCGTCAAGAAAGCTAGATCCATTTATGCCTCATTAACTCATATTTTTTTTTAGTTTTAAAAAGTTATAAAAAATAATTTCAATAATCACAGTACGTGGCACATTGTTATTCACTCTACCGAAACAAACAAACCAAATTCATTCTAAAGAATAACTCCCAAAATTCCCCGGTAATAGATAGGTAGAGGTCCCCATCAAACAAAAACTTGATACTTAAGAGCCTGCATGTTTTTCATAGATTGACCCAAGTAATCAAAATGTGAATGAGAAGAATAATAGCTAGGGATCCCAAAGAATTAGGTACAAACAATCCATGTATTAATAGGTGCGAATAGAGTTAGGGGCTAACACATCAGCGCCAAAAAGTGTAAATCACTTTCTTGCCGCTGATGTGGCCTCCCCTGATGCCATTCGTACCTATTCGTTCAAGGGGGTGTTCATACCAAATCAAAGCTTGTTAGGGATATATTAAATATAGAAAAACTAAGCCATCCAAATAAAAATTGTTTTTTTTTTTTTTTTTTTGAATATGAGATCATTTCTTTTATTCCTTTTGAGTCCACAAAGTAAAAGTCATTAAGGTAGAAATAGAACATCTTGATAGTTTTAGGATCATGGTCTAAAATATGAGAATTTTAATGTTGTGAAAGAGATGGTGCTCTCATTAGAGAGAACTTGAGATGGGAGAATTAATTTCCAAACCTCCTAAGTTACTAGTGTTGGGGTTCCCTCCCATGACTGGGACCCACCTCCCTATTAGGGAAATTAAGATATGATAAGATGGTGTTCCCTAATATCTTATCATATCTTGGTTGAAGTATTTTACCTTAAGGTTTTGGGAGAGTTGGTTAATTTACTATCAACATGGTATCATAGTAGGTTTGGTTGTGAGTTCAAATCTCGGTTGAAGTATTTTACCATTAGATTCTGGGAGAGTTGGTTAATTTATTATCAACATGGTATTAGAGAGTCAGACGATTGTTCTTAGTAATTCATTTACGTGTTTTTGTTCTCTGACAGGCGGCACTGCCCCTGACTTTATTGTCTCTTGCCAGGCTCTCACACCTTCAATCCTCATTCTCTCACCGATCACTCTTTATCTATCCCACTTTTTTTTTCTCTCTCTCCATTCATGTGTATTGCTACTATTTCTGTAATTATGATGCAATGTTACTAAGGTTTTATTTATGATGTAGCGTATTACTCATCTCTCGTTGAAGATGCTCAAGAAAATGGTCATTTGAATTGCAAACATGCTATTAGTGATGATGACAAGTCTACATTTGTTGTTAATGCTTTACAATTGAAGTCATGTGTTAGCAGATCTTTTCAAGTGGCTTGAAAATTATCAAAGCTTCCTTTACATGTCCCTTTTTATCTTAAGAGGAGTTATCACTTGATTCAGGGGATCTTCTAACAGTGACAGTTGTTTTCTAAAATAAAATAAAAAAAAAGGGAAGTGCATAAGGAAGTTAGTCAAGTTCAAGTCAATATGTTCCAAGTTTTCATGCGATGCGTGAAGAACTTCAAAAAAATAAAAAAGAAGAAGAGTTGTGTTTAAAGAAATCAAACATAAGTGAATACAACCTATTATTGATGCATGGGAAAAATACATTGTGGCTATGTTGAATCCATACCAATACAACATATTGTTTTCATTTATCAAGCGAGGCGTGTGAAAATTGTATACGTTGTGATCCAGGAAATCAAGTATAGTGTGACTACTTCTTATACGATGCAGGAGGAAAGCGTATCATGGTTTAGCTCATCATGACAATTTATTTTTTAGCTCATAAAGACCCAAAGCATCGGATTTTTTCCATTAGCACAACAACTTTTCGATCGTAGTTCATCGTCATCAGCCATTAAACATCAGACAGT
Organism: Platanus orientalis; assembly: GCA_025762735.1. Classification (NCBI taxonomy): domain Eukaryota; kingdom Viridiplantae; phylum Streptophyta; class Magnoliopsida; order Proteales; family Platanaceae; genus Platanus; species Platanus orientalis. Next base: position 6,798 of record JAOXJP010276644.1, read on the forward strand.
GACATCATCTACTAATTTCATTAGTTTGATCAGACATACATTTATAGCTCATGGTGGCCCAATGAATTCAAATACATGAAGATTTTTTTCAAATCCTCATGCGTTTGAAGGGGAGTATTAGGAAAATTAAGATATGATAAGATATGTTAGAGAATAAAAATTAAATTTTGATTTGATTCAATTAGGATTTGATTTGAAAGGATATGAATTTATTTACTTTATATGTTTATTTTTACAATTATTTATTTAAACCTCTTACTAGAGGCATTGTGAACACAGTGACTGAATCAATGAAAATCATATTTTCCTAAATTTTCTCACTCTCACCTTTAAGAAGTGGGTATGCACACGAGAGCAGACTTAGCCCAAATGTCATTTTTTACTGTTTTGGAGTGGATTATTTGTTTAGAGAAACTAATGATTTTGTCCTTTCCAAGAGGGGCATCGAGCTCATTGGTTGGGGTTCTATGTTTTGGTTTTGCTTTTGTGAAAAAGCTTTCTTTCTTTAACACCACCGAACACCTTTTTCTTGGCTTCCCTTTTTTAGATATTTTTGGGCTCATTTTATCTCACATTAAAGAAGAAAGAAGGGAGCAGCAAGGTTCTTTTCTCTTTATTGAAGAAGCTTTATACTTGTGCATCATTTCCTATTCTTGTTGGAGGTAAGCTCTAAACCCCTTGTGATAAAATTGGTTATCAAAATTATCGTTTGATGAAATCTTCGAACTTTATTTAGACAAGACTTGTGACCCCACCTTTTTTATTACAAATAGCAGATGTTTAGTAGGTTATTGTCCTGCCATTTTTCTCTTTACACCAAAATGTTTTCCACGTTAAAAATTAATGTTGTGGTGTGTTGTTATTTTTGTTCTTGCTTGCTTTACTTTTTTTCAGTGGATCATTGCTTGTTGTTATTCTCTCTGTGTATTTTCTGTGAGATATACATGTAGATGGAAAAGGAGTGTAGTTTCCCAACAATTAGAGCATGGTGAAACAAATGGTAGAATTCTATTATATAAGCGTTCCATTCCAAGGCAAAAAGAGAGCAATTCCATACACACTCTAAAAATAATATGGAGAAAGAGGTTGAATAATGCATTGCATATCACAAAGAACATAATGACAAGGAAACCACATCTTTATCATAACAGCTCTGATGAAGTTTCAATTTAGTCTATCATATGCCTTATCAAGATCTAACTTTATTCCTTAGGGCCCATGTATTAAAGAGTAATTGAAGGAATGAGACACATAAGCAGAAGAACATTATATATTTATCCTAGTCATAAAGGCTCTTCTGTTAGGTTCTATAATTATAAGGCTTTTAACATATAATCAGAGTTATAAACTTATTTTTATGGATGACTGATATCGGCATCAATAATATTCCAATACTTATAAATTATCCTAAGATTCCATATAATCCAAGAGCTTTAAGCCCCCTGATTTGGAAAGCAGATTGGATAACAATCCCAAATTGAAAAGTGAGGACAAATGGTGCTCCCTTTGTCCTTTTTATATATTTGGTTATATTTCTTAAGATTATCCAGCTGGTTTGCGACCTCACTAAACTCCAAAGAAGCTAGGTTGAACTTTGAACGTGATGCATTTTGTGTTTTTAGAAATTGGAACGTGAGACATGAGGGGGCTCCATCTACCCTCTTTTATTAGAGATATACATGAGGGGCTCCTTCGTTCATATCTTGTCGGTTCAAGAACCAAATCTGTGACGCTAAAGCAATTATTAAATTAAGAAAAAGAAAAGCAAGATTAGACCTATTGTTTATCTAAATCAAATAGTACAAATTACTAATTGATTTTAGTGAAAGAAAGTAGCTGGCACCTAACTCCCGAAATTCTTGAGTATTTTCAATGAGTTAAACTAATCATTTAGTGACATTGTTCTAATCTTAAATTTGAAATTTAAGTTCATACATGACCCATGTTTCATAAAATTGAATAAGTGATGTGACATAATCTAGATTATATTCTATTTGCTCCACTTATAAGATATAAAAGGTAGGTTCGAATCATCTCCAATACGAATGGAGGAATATCACGCCGGGTCTATTTCAACATATGACATGATGCTTGACAAAGGATATTTTGATATATATATATATATATATATATATATATATATATATGTACATACACGCATACACTTGTAGGGACACTTTTTTTCTTAATTACCAGAAAAGATAAATACTAAAGGCATGTTTACAGCCACCTGTAATGAAATCATTTCATTTTAAATCCCAAACATTTGTAACCATATCATTCAGATTCATATTGATTTGTTAATTAAAATTAGCAAGAAAATCCTCTACATTGGGAGTAGGGTGCGCCCTCTCAAAAGTCATCTAGGCCCCCCACACATAAAGTGTGTGGGGCCCACATCCCCCTTAAGAGGGTTCACCCTGCTCACGGTACAGAGAGGAGTAGGCCCCAATTAGAAAATGAAGTCATCTAATTAGGCTTTTGTTAAACGAAATGATCATTCATATTTTGATGATGAATGAAAATCAATCCATAACAAAATCAACATGAATCTAAATGACTTCATTTCAACCATTATGACTGGAAATGTCTTAAGAATTTAAAATGAAATGAATTCATTGCCAATGACTGTTAAACACAACACAGCCTAAATTTCAATCCTGTCTTACATTGATTGGTACTGGCATGACTTCTCTCATAAGATGCATTTATTTCTTCAAGAGTTGAGATCAAGTGCCTAGAAAGCCACATTAAGTCTATGTGACATTAAAATAGTCAATTTTTTGTACCTAAATCACTTTTCACCCATTTCTCCACCGTGTCAAGGTAAAAAATCCTCTACAATCAAAAATCAGGCTGATATCCTCTACGCGACCCCCCCCCCTTTGAGCCACTCAATGGCCACACAAAGGGGGGAAATCAATTCACTTTTTGGAGGTGATGTGACATCTGAAAAACTGAGTTGATCTCCCCTTGTGTGGCCATTGAGTGGCTCACAAGGGGGGTGATGTAGAGGATTTCAGGCCTTAAAAATCGTGACAGCAACTCGCCTTGGGGTTTCAAATTATGAGAGTGAATTTTAAATCTTTAGTTATATAATGTGCACTAAACACCACCACCAACCAATGTTTTCCGTGCTCAGGTGGCTGAGGCATAAGTCTTCCCTGGACCCAGGATCGGTTCTTAGGGAGGGGGAGGGGTTTAGGGTTGAGCCAGTGGAAAAAGTTGCCTGATCGGGTTGTCAACTGATGATGGGAGGGGTCTAGGGTTGAGCAAGTGGAAAAAATTGCCCGGTCGGGTTGTCAACTGATGATGGGAGGGGTTTAGGGTTTGAGCAAGTGGAAAAAGTCGGCTGGTCGGGTTGTCAACTGATGATGTAAATCAGTGGCCAAAGGACCCCTAACATTTAAAAAAGAAAATATCCTTTATCCGACTTGGACAGTTCCCAAAATTCCATTTAGGATCCGTAAATATCAGTTTCGAGTCAAATCAAGTACAGTCTGACTTGGGAGATATCACACCAGTACAAATCCAGCACGCGACAAGTTGCATGAAAGTGGGTATCTTGGTAAATCCACCTGTTAGCCGAATCACTCTTTACTGTCAAGCACTGATTGGCAGTGGTGTGATATTCTCATAACCTCAGACCAATCAGACGATGATGATGATTAGGGCGCGTTGAATCCTATCTCCGTTTACATGCCACGTGGTTTACATGCACTCTTCAGCATTTGTGCTTGACAGCCTCTAAACTCTAATTTTGGCAAGTGACCATTTCTCAACGCGTGCCACGTCAGGTCAAAACCGTCAGATGTACAGTGCTTGTCGACTCTCCACGTGTCACAACTATCTTCATTTTCAACTCCCAGTCATCGTCACGTTTATGTCAGTTAACCGTCAGCAAGCCAAATCTCCTAGCTTCCAATCCCTCTGCAGTACATTAAAATACATTAATGTACAATTATCCTCAAAACTTAACACATATACGAAACAGTTCTGAGACGTTTCGTTTTACTTTAATGTAGTTGAAATTACTGTAGAGGATCCTGAGTCCAAGGCGGCGCATTTGGGATGCATGTTAGAGTAGGTAACCCAGCTCCGCTAAACTGCGCCTACGGTCAGGAATGTTCTACCCATTGTCGGCGGCACGCCGTCAATTGTTGGTGACGTGTGCCGGTCAAATACGCGGACTATGACCTTCACGTGTGCTACGGTTGCCGTTACCGTTAGTTTCCGTACTGAACTCCCTGTCACTTTCTTCGACCTTCCTTGGGGTTTCCTGTATTTATATAAATCGAAGTTTAGATGGTTTTGCTTTTGGATCTGTGATATACTCTAGCTGAACCAGAGAGGAGCGAAGAAGAAGAAATTGAAGAAGAAGAGGGATTAAGGGATAAGGGATTTGGGTTTTGTTTGCTAAGAGATTTCAGGTGAGTTTTGAAGTAATTCTTCGCTGTTTTCTTAATCAATTCTGTTTGAAATTCTTGAAGTTGGGTATTCATTTTTCCACAATTTCGACTTCTTTTCATTGATTGAATCATGTTTTGGATGTGGGTTTTTTTTGGTTTATGTGAGAGAAGTTGGTTTTCGTAATTGAAATTGGTCGGTGGTTTAGCGCGTAGGGTTTACCAGCATCCTAAGAAAGCAGAAGAATTCCTGAATTAGTTCATTTGGTTGGTTTCAGTAGATGGGTAACTTTATTTGTTATTTTCTATGCTTTATATCCTGTTATAGGGTATCTCGATTGAAAATTGATATACCCATAAATGGTATTTTTTGCGTATTTCTTTAGAGGTGAATTCAATCGTCAAAGAACAAGATTTGATTGTTTCCATAGATTTTAGGGTGGTTTAGTTTTGTGTGAGCTTCTAGATTGTGAGGTAATTTTTTTTTTACCTGAGGGTTTGTAGCTATTACATCTATGGATGGAAATTTGTTGATTTTAACTTCCTTCTGCCAATTATGAAACGAAGGGGAAAGGATATAGATGTATTATGAAAGAAAGAAAACGATTTTTTTTTTTTTTTTTTTCTGGGTGGGGGTTTAGGGTTTAGGGTTCAGGTTAATTTATATTCTTAAAATCTTCAAGGATGTAAGGTAGTAGTAGGAAGACCAAAAACCTTTTCTCATACTATTAAACTGTTCTGGAATTCCATCCATCGATAAATTTTGGAGCTCTGAGTTACCATTTATCATTTTTGGTAAAGGAGTAACTATTTATCTGTGTAGCCTTTTTTTTTTGCTTTTTTTGCTTTTTTTTTTTTTTTAATTTCTTACCTTCTTTTTTTAACTTGAAGTTAGGTTTACAAAACAATAAAACAAAGGGAGCAAATGTCCTGTCCAGGATTTGGTAGCCAGGACATCAGGGGACTGTCATATGGAATAAAATGGGTGGGAATTTGAAATTTCATCAACCCCCCCTGCCTATTTTATTCTAAGTGAAGTCCCCTGGTGTCCTGGATACCATCCTGGAGGCTAAATCCTGACAGAACATTTATTTCATAAAACAAATCAACATTTACAGTTATATTGTTTGAAACTTACATTATAAAAGTTTCAGCAACGTAGAAGATTTTTTTCTTTTTATTGGGGGTTGAGGCGAGCGTAATCAATAGTGTGAACTGGCATATTCTTATAGTAATTGCAATACATTTTGTGTCCATAAGGAATAAGTATAATTGTAGACCAATCTTGCTTTGAAAATGAAGATATAATTAAGAGATTGTGGTACTTGTTTTGGTTATTACTTTTCTAAATTAGTATATTTTCCCATCTCTTCCACATGCCAATGTCAATTACATGAGAACAGATCATCTGACCTTAGTCAAACTGCATTTCATCTATTCATTTTTACCTCTATCATGTCTCAATTTATTAATGATCATATTTTCCAACCTAGGAAGTTCAAGTTGTTCATGCTAGATCTTCATTGTGACATTTCAAAACATTTCATGATATTGTCCATATTGGACATCCCATTCTAAACCTTGGACGTTATGGTTTAATAAGCTATTGTGCCATGTGAACGGTGGAACAGCCAAGTATGGTTACTGCACCAGGACCTCAGGTTTTCACATGAAGAAAGCTTGATAAGATTGAAGTTTATTTTGCTTGATGGAGCAATTTTCTGCTTTTAGTATAGGAGGTAACAACATTGCCAATAATTTTTTGTGCAGCCTATGTGGCTTGTGAGATGGAACCTTAGGTGAGTTGGTGCTGATATGACTGGCTCACAGGAAAATTTATGTTCAATTTGGTATAACTTGTCTGAGCCATGCCACCCCCTACCCACTGTAAACTTTTGCAGTTTGAATGATTCTTACCAGAATGGCAGAGGATTTCATTTAAGTTCAAAGCAAAAATAAAACTGGGTTTCAACTGTGCTTCAATCAGCTTGTGAACTCTAATGACATCGTATTAGAATGGTACATGAGTTATCAAATTAAAAATGAGCGTAAATCAGGTCTCCATATGTGCATCTATTCTCTAGTAAACTTCAAGGATTCACACCTCATCTCAGGAACTCTCTATTGTTGTTGCAGGTTAAACATCCTCTTGAGGGGCAGGGAGGTCTGAATTCCACTCTTCACAAGATTACGAAATTGGCCATAGTTCACCAAAAAAGGTTTAGCCAAATCCAGTTTTAAACCATTGTCACAAACAAACAATTGATGCAAATTCTGTAGCATGGATTCACACCAGCTTTTCAGGTATGGTGTTACTGGTGCGAACATATCATGTGTGTTTCCTCGTGTCAATTCTTCAGATACCTCTGACTGGATGGTTGGATCCCTGAAATTCAACTTAGAGAGCTCACCTAACTCACCACTTTCCACTCAATTCGACTGTGACACCTTTACTTCGTTGAGTAATAGCCAGGAGCAGTACAGCTCCACAGAGAATCTCTCAGGGGTCAGCCCTTCCTGTCATTCTTCACTTGAAACCAACAATTCTTTCCCTTGGATAAGTTCTTCCCCAGTCCATCTTGGAGCCAATCTAGAGTTTTGTTCTGGTGCGTGTTTTCCCTCACAAAATGAAAATTGTGGTCAAAGCATGAAACACTTCCTACAGGATATAGAAACTACTCTGATGGGCCCCAATGCTGATGAAGATGAAGCTACCACTTCCAAACCTGCTTTTGAAGAGAATAAGCATCCACAAATCTCGAGTCAAAGATCAAGGTGGTGGAGTCAGGAACACCATCAGGGGTTGAATGTCATTCAATCTCAACCATGTTTTGCTTCTGAGAATACGAAGTCAAGCTATGACATTCAGGCCGAGAAGTGTTATAGAGCGATGAAGGCATCCTCTCAGGAAATTGGACAGTGTGATTTGAAGCAATTGCTGATTAAGTGTGCAACAGCTCTATCTGAAAACAGGATAAATGATTTCAATAAGTTGATTGAAGAGGCCAGGAGTGCCGTATCCATTAGTGGGGAACCAATCCAGCGTTTAGGTGCTTACATGATAGAAGGGCTGGTTGCTAGGAAGGAGACATCAGGCAGTAACATCTACCGTGCACTGAGGTGTAGGGAACCCGAAAGCAAGGACTTGCTCTCATACATGCAGATTCTGTATGAAATCTGCCCATACTTCAAATTTGGTTACATGGCAGCCAATGGAGCGATTGCTGAAGCATTCAGAAATGAGGACCGGGTTCACATCATAGATTTTCAGATTGCTCAGGGTACCCAGTGGCTGACTCTGATCCAAGCACTTGCAGCAAGGCCGAGTGGTCCCCCCCACGTGCGGATCACTGGGATTGATGATCCAGTCTCTAAGTATGCTCGTGGGGACAGTTTAGAGCTAGTTGGGAAGAGGTTAGCTGCAATGTCCGAAAAGTTCAACATCCCAGTTGAGTTTCATGCTGTGCCAGTCTTTGGGCCAGATGTTAGACGGGAGATGCTTGACATAAGACCTGGGGAGGCTCTGGCTGTGAACTTCACATTGCAGCTCCACCACACGCCAGATGAGAGTGTTGATGTGAACAATCCAAGGGATGGGCTGCTGAGAATGGTGAGATCACTTTCACCCAAGGTTACCACCCTGGTCGAGCAGGAGTCAAACACAAACACAACCCCATTTCTCACAAGGTTCATAGAGACCCTGGAGTACTACTCGGCAATGTTTGAGTCAATCGACGTGACCCTGTCGAGGGAGAGCAAAGATCGGATCAATGTGGAGCAGCACTGCTTGGCCAGGGATATTGTGAACATCATTGCATGCGAGGGGAAGGAGAGAGTGGAGCGACATGAGCTGCTGGGTAAGTGGAAGTCCAGATTAACAATGGCAGGGTTTCAGCCGTACCCTCTGAGCTCTTACATCAACTCTGTGATAAGTAATCTGCTGAGGCGTTACTCAGAACACTATACGCTTGAGGAGAAGGATGGAACTATGCTATTGGGCTGGAAGGACAGGCACTTGATTTCAGCTTCTGCCTGGCATTGAGAGGAATAACAGATAGACTGGTAACAGATAGACTGGTATAGAGGTAATCATAGAATGATATGCCTTCTGAGGTTTACGTTTTTATGTACTTGTGATGCAGGTTTTTCTTTAGAGGCTGCCTGTTATCTGTTCTTATACCTATCATGTATCTGGAACACTGCATCCATTTGTATAACTGATGTTGTCTCACATATCTCTCCATTCATTTATTGAATTACATTAAGGATGTGAGTTCTGTAAGAGTGGGTGTAGTGCACGAATTGCAGATAGATATATCTGCTCTTGAGTCTTTCAATTACATTTGTCGAATTGGATCGCAATGGACGATCGTATAGGTGAACTAGCTTTCTCAAGTGGATTGATAAGTAGTGATATTAGGGCTCAGCTTTAGATTGGTACGTAAGTACATAAATCTTGAAGATTATCCTAGCTGGGTGAGGTGGTTGGCCTGTTCAAGCTTTACTGTTGTTTCATGTTTCAGGCTGGAGACAGGTGACGAATCCAGCAGGAAATTGACCTCCTCGAGTCTTCTTGGGGCATTAATTATTAGAAGGTTAACTGTAGCTCTCCTGGGTACTAAAGATCTTGTTGCTTCAGGAGACGTACACATACCCCCAAAAAGTGAAAGTCACTGTCCAAAAAAGTGATTTTTAACTTTATGGGGCATGTGTATGTCTCTTGAAAGTTGAAACCACAAGATTACTTCTAGGTAGAAGACGATCCCAACTCTGGTTTTGCATGTGATGTTTCGAATTGATTTTTTTTGGTATGGGGATTCATGGCACAAGTGGAGAGCTACAGGTAACCTTCTAATAATTAATTATCAAGAAGGTAACAAATTACAATCTATAATAGGAAAAAATTCAAGGAACCATGTAAATAACATCTAATACCAAGTAATTATTTGGGGGCAGGCCCTCTACACCAGGAGTACCATTTGCCCCTTACAAGAGGTGTGGGCTCCATGTGCTTTTTTGCGTGGGGCCAATACCCCAGCAAAGGATTTTCTCGCTAATTATCTATTGTTATAAGATCTTAATGTATATTATTAGATATTAGAGTACTATTTCCTTTTTTTTTTTGGTAGAAATACAATTTCTATTAATAATAACAAATATTAACATATACTTGGGCAAAAAATCTGCTCATTTTCCTTATGTCTCTGTTTTATCCAGCCATGAGCTTGTGAAGACACTTAGCACAAATGAGAGGGTAAAATGGGCGTTGAAAAATAGAAATTTTAAAATCCAAAAATACCTCTTGCCAACCATTTGCTTACATACAGACTTACAATCGATGTTGCTCTTGGAGACAAAGATAGACTTACTATCTTGTAGTTATGTATTATATTTCTATTAGAAACCAAATGTCAAAGCAACGAATTTAGGAAAAAAGCAAGAATAACAATTGACTAGAATTCATACAGTACAGGGGCAATAGGCCTAGTAGGAGGATTAACACTATTAGGGAGGAAATATATACTATGCTAAATAATAGAATCTAATAACAAATATATAATCGCAGAATTAAACATAGGTAGAAATAACAATAAATGGACATGTGTTTTTATCTATGGAGAACCTAATAAAAAATATAGAACAAATTTTCATAGATTGTTAACAAAAAAAATAAAAAAAAACAAATGGATCATTACTAGTATTAGGGGATTGGAACTGTATATGGAATAAAAAAGATAAAATAGGAGAACAAAATATACTAGTGTTGGAACTAAATGATGCAAGAGAAATCTTAGAACAAGAGAATCTATTAGACCTAGGAAGCATAAGACCACCATTCACATAGATTAGAAAAAAACCCAGAGATAATAAAAGAACGACTAAATAAAGGAACAACAAACCTAGAATGGAAACTTATATTCCCTGATGCAATAATTGAAAACCTAATACCAATAGGATCAGATCACACCCCAATAATCTTAGATTTATTCCCAGAAAAGTAATACTTGCCTAGACCTTTTAGATTTGAATAGGTATGAATGCAAGACAAAAGATGCAATGAACAAATAGAAAAAGACTGAGGATTATTCCACCATGGAACAAAGTTAGAAAATGTTCAAAGAGACTTAAGAAGACTACGACACACACTAAAAATGGAATAAAGAGGAATTTAAGAATATCCACAATCAAATCACTTACAATAAAAAAAATTAAAAAGCTTATATAACAGAAAGACATAGAGGAAATACAAAATCTAGAGAGAAAAATAGACAATCTTGAAGAGAGAAAAAAGAAATACTTTGGACCCAAAAATTAAGAATCAATTGACTCAAATAGGGAGATAAAAACACAAAATTCTTCCATATATCAACAATAAATATGAGGAAAACTAATAAGATAATGACATTACAAGGGCAAAATGGAAAATGGTACAAAGAACATAGTGATATAACGAAAGAAATAAACGACTACTATGAAAAATTATTTAAAACCAATAATCTAAGTGAAACAGAAATTGATAATATACTAGAACATAATCAAAAAACACTATCAGAAGAATAAAACATATACTTAAATAAACCCTTTAGCAAAGAGAAATTAAAAAAACAACATTTGAGATAGGGAAACTCAAGGCACCGGAACCGAATAGTTTCAAAGTAGGATTCTATCAAGAATACTGGGACATAGTAGGAGAAGACATCATGGATGCAATCTTAGAAATCCTAAACGGTAACATAGACATGAAAGACATAAATGATACATTTATCACCCTAATACCAAAAATAAAAAATGCAGAAAACATAACACAATATAGACCTATCACCCTATGCAACGTATTTTATTAAATTCTATAAAAAAAAACACTAGCTAATAGAATAAAAAATGTAATTGATGACTTGATATCTCCAAATCAAGGAGCCTTCATTAAAAATAGGAACATCATAGACAACATAATGATTACATATGAAATATTAAGATTCATGAGACTAAACAAAAATGAAGAATATCACATGGTAATAAAAATTGATATGAGCAAAGCATACAATAGAGTAGAATGGAAATACCTAGAAAAAATGGAATTAAACAAAGGTGGATATAATGAATCATGGGATGTGTAACGTCGGTTAACTACAGGATATTAGTTAACGGATCCCCAGGAAACAAAATGACACCTACAAGGAGAATCAGACAAGGAGATACAATCTCGCCATATTTATTCATATAATGTATGGAATGACTATCTTCAAGTCTTAGAAGAATGAAATACGAAGGAACATAGAAGGAATAAAAATTAAAAGGAATAGCCCACCCATATCACACCTACTATTCGTAGATGAATGCTACATATTCACAAAAACAAAAATTAAATACACAAAAAACTTATAAAAATTCTTAGTAGATTTCAGCAAGACATCTGGACAAATAACAAATTACGAGAAATCAAAAATAATCTTTAGCAAATATACTCCAAACCTAATTAGAAAAATAATCACAAATGAATTATGAATAAAACAATCAAACAATCTAGGAAAATACTTAGGTTTACCCTTTAACATAGGAAACAACAAGATAAAACTATTCTCATACATAGTAGATAGAACCGAAAATAAAATTCAGGGATGGCAGGAAAAACTATCAAACCAAGTAGGAAAAAAATTATATTAAAATTAGTAATAACAGCCCTCCCAGCATATGCAATGTCATGTTTTTTACTACCCAAAAACCTATACGAGAACATAAATAAAAAACATAAAAAACAGAGAGGCTTTTGGTGGGGCCAAAAAGAACAAGAGAAAAAGATAAACTAGGTGAGATGGGAAACACTCAGAAAAAACGAGAATGATGGGGGAATGAGATTTAGAGACCTCCACTACTATAATAAGGTATTATTACTAGCAAAACAAGCGTGAAGAATACTAACTAACCCAAATAGCCTATGGGCAAGATTCCTAAAAGAATTATATTTCCCAAATAAAAATTTAATGGAAGCAAAGTGTAATAATAATAGTTCATGGTTATAGAAGAGTATAATAAAATGAAGAGATCTATTAAAACAAGGAATAAGATGGAAGGTACGCAATGGTGAAAATATTAAATTCTGGGAGGATAAGTGGATCCCAACAATAGAATGAATGAAAATAACTACAAACAAACCTACAAATAACCAAGAAAAAAAGTAAGTGACGTAATAAAATACTTGAAGAGAGTGGAATGTAGATAAACTAAGAGATTATATAACAGAAGAGGAAATAAGAGAAATCACAAAAATATTTATTAGTCAAAACACCCAGGAAGATAGGATCATATGTCAATATGATAAAAATGGACAATTTACAGTTAAGTCAGGATATTAGGTAGAAGTATCAAAGGGAGAAGAGGAGCAAACTATTATAATTAATGAACGTAGGATCAATACCAATAACCAAAATGGAAGCTTCCCATGGGGTAAATTGTGGCAATTAAATATTTCAACAAAAATAAAACACTTTATTTGAAAATCATGGAATAATGCATTACCGACAAAAGATAACTTAATAAAGAGAAATATTTATGTAGATCTAATATGTCAAACATGTCTAGAAGAT
>JAOXJP010276654.1:0-19785 GCA_025762735.1 Platanus orientalis
GATCAATGGTTCTTCTAGAGAACGGACATTGAGTTGGAGGTGTTAACCTTGTCTTCGTGACTCGGTTTTGATATATGATGTTCACATTTCTAAAGGGGAACTGTAACACCCCATAATGCTAAAGAATGGTAAAAATTAATCATGTATGAGGGTAAAAATTTCCATAAGCATACTTTTGGGAAGTCCGTAGTGGTGTTTGGAATTTAATAGAATGAATTAGAAGAGAGATTAAATGAATGGGCTGACGAAAAGAACATAAAAAATGAAAATTCTGGAACTTTACACAATGAGTGGTCAGCCAAACTGGTCATGCTGGAGAGTTAAATATTCATTTTGTCTAAATGGTCATTCAAACAGCATGACTAGTCATGCTGGGTTATGAACGCTCTAACTGATCTTAGACTAAATGAGCAATGATCTGTCATGTATCAGGAAAATATGGAAACTTCCTAGATCTGCCATTTTTTTGCCCTAAAATGTGTCAAACACATGGAGAAACTTCTAGAATCATGTGGGGAAGTTGCACAACAAAATCAAATCCCAAAACCTACCTCATTTGGATCTAAAACAAATGAAAGAAAGAAAGAAAGAAGAGAAGAGAAGAGAAGGAGAGAGAATTTTGGGGAAAAGGAGGAAGAAGATACTCAATTTGATAAGATGAGCTTATCTATGGAAGAATGAGTTGTTTCTTTTGAAAATTCATGAAATCCTATTGTTATAATGATATATCTTCATTAATATTACAGAGAAAGAAGAAAAAAGAAATTGAAGATTGGAGGAAGAGGAAGAGAAAGAGCAAGGGGAAAATAAGCTATTCAATGAGAGATTTAAGATTGGAGAAGAAATATCACTGGGTAAGTAATTATGCAAAGAGTATATAAACTTTTCCTCTCTTAGGATCCTAGAATTTCTACTTGATCCTTATTTGTTAGTTGTTGATTGGATTTCCATGACAGGATTAATTCCTTGTGTCCTTGATTTAAAGTTTGCTTAAGGAGTAAGTAGATTTACATCAAGTATGAGGAATTTTCTTTTTCTAAAATCTTAGATCTACACTCTAATCCATGTTTAATGGAGAATTTGATGGAAATTGGGAATGTTTTTGTAAATTGGAAGTAAAATCTCATAGTTTTATTAGTTCCTATTGATCCATGTGTGTTTGGATTGTAGAATTCTATATAATTATTACCATGAATCAAACCGATTAAAATCTATTGTAGAGAATGTCCTTTTCATTCTTGTAAACCTTAAGATTTATAGATCAATATTGTTTTATCCATGATCTATACTTGAGAACCATGAAACTTCTCTTATACGAGTCAATCCTATGAATTCCTTAATTTATTCTATGAGATGCCCTATTTTCAATTGATAGATCCAAGAATATTGTTGATTTGTTTCCTTAAATATGTATATCATGAAAACTATGGCTATAGACTGTTGGTGATTGCTTATAAATCCTTATTTCCCATTATGAGTAATTATTTTATTGATTACTTGTAAGAAATCCCTGAATTTGATTATCTTCTTAATGTATCAAGTTGTAAATATTTGTAAGGTTATTGTTCTCATGTGATTCAAGTAGATTAAGCATCATATTGATTTTTGTAAATCTATTGACACATGTATCTTTCTAAATTTGATCCCTTATTGACTATTGTACTTACGAATGCTTTAAACTAACATGATCAAATAATCAACACATGTACTACCCCAAAAATCCATGCTAAGATCACATGACACCACAACTAAATGATGAGTTATGAATGAATGAAAAAATATAAGAAATGATCATAAGGATTAAAGGAATGAAAGTAGGAATTAAAAAGTAAAGTCAAATTATATACATAACACATAATAAGAAGGTGAGAAGATAAAAAATCCCACCATTGGGGATTAAACGATGGCCAAGATCCTGTCATTGGGGGTTAAACAATGACCAAGATCCCGCCATTGGGGTTAAACGATGGCACAAGAAAAAGTAAAAGAATGAAAATGCATAAGCTAGAAAATAAATGAATGTGAAAAAAAAAATTAAAGAAATAATGAGATTGACTCATACAAAGAAAATAAAAGAAATATAGAATAAAAGAAAAGCACATGAATGCACAAGAAAGAGAGACAATAACCTATGTGAATGAAAATACAAGTGAAAAGTAAAGTGACAAGAATTAAAATAAAAGAAATAAAGAAAGACTATGTTATAATTGGCATGAAAATAATACAAGATCGGATCATGAAAAGAGATGTAAAAAAGAAGAATGTACACAAAGAAAACTTACATGAAAGTTCTATATATGGCTCTGCATGATTCTTCATATGCTATTAGTCTCATTTGTGATTTTAGTTCATACATTTATGCCTTGAATATATCATATCCTACTTGATTCCATTTCATGTCTTTTTGTATAATTTCTTATTGAGCCTATCAAGCATACCCAAATTGATACCTCACAGATTGAGCTATGAGGGGGACCGCGTAACCAGGTATCTATACATGTGAGGCACCATTTTTGGAGAGAGAGGACATTAGAGATAGAGAAAGATCTTTAGTCATTTCATTTCTTTAAAGTTGTAATAATAATACTTTATATTTGTGTTATTTTGGAGTACCTCACGGAGACAATGCACCTTTATGGATTACCTTAAAAGTTGATTTGAATATGATATCTTTACATTTCATATCAAGATCATCATAAATTGTCATGATTATGATAAACTATATTACCTATTCTTTGATTGTAGGACTGATTAATGGAAGAATTGTTTAGAGGATAAATATCCCATTGCATAATATTATAAGATTACAAATGTTTTACTTGAAAATCCGTTGCGTATAATTGCAAGGATGTGAATGAATATGGATGTTTTAAGTTTCTGATGCAATTATAAATGTTATTTATTGGATTAAATAAGATAGAATTGTAAGAGTAAAGGGAGGGAAAACAAAGAAGTGGCAACAAGAACTAGGATAGAAAAAGCCACACCTTGGGAATCAAAAGCGAGACTCGGGGTGTGGGCTAGTCTATTCAAGCTAACAACAACCTACCATGATCCGGGCTGTTTCCCAATTTAGCATGGGAAAAAAACTCGGATTGTAACAAAAACTACCCAAATTATTCATAAAATTTGGACAAGTTTTATAACTTATTTTTGGGCACCCGGCCATTAAGGAAAATAAGTTTGTATGAGAGATATTGTACGTGGTTTCTCTGGGGAGTGTACTTCATTGGGAGACAAGACTTTGGTTTGAGCTTTGTTGAATCCCAGGATTAGATTTGAACACAGTCCTTTGCACATAAAGTGGTAGGCCTCAATTATCCTCAAAAAAAGTAATAACGGCACCTTCATTCATCAGATCAGTCTAATAGAATCACATCTGACTTGATTCCCTTGTAAAGAGATATGTAAGCAATGAAGCCCAATGGCTCAGCCCTAACCTAAAGACCTTAAAATCCACCCCATTATATGAATGAGTAGCTTTTGCAAATGATGTGACATCTCAAATTCATGATAGAATCCAACAATTTGAATCCCCAAATATGGAAAAACAAATATCTCAAGGTGATCAAAGCTTATTAAGTTGGACAAATATGTATTTATATATTTTGATAGGACAGAAGACATGTAGGGATTGGATTTTGGCTGACCCACCTAATTATCTGTTGAGTATGGAACCTGATTAGCAACTGAGAGTAATGTTGACCAAGGGGCTGTTTCTGTGGGCTTGACTTTCTTGCATCCCCGTCGCATGGGTCAAACTCTGTGCTGAACTGGTTGGGGGTACAGGGGGCGATATACCCGTCCAATTTTTTTAAAGTATTTTTAAGATTTTACTTTGTTAAAAATTATTAAAAAAACAAGATAAAACAAAAATCCCTAGTTTCAAGTTGTTGTTGTTGTTGTTGTTGTTTTATTTTTTGAGAGAGAGAACAAGAGGGGACTTTGTAGATAATTAATATCTTTCTTTAGAACATAGTGAAATTCATGTGAATCCGTGGACGTAGGCAATCTTTCGAAATCACGTAGATCATCATCTTGTGTGTGATAGCATCTTGTATTTGCACCTTAACATTATTGTCTTCATTATAGGATCGCCGCTTTAGAATAAATAGGCAACAGGCACCTGTGATGAATGCATGCTCAAGGCATGAAATTGCTTTGATCTCTAATAGGTGAGAAATTAATTATCTAATTATGGAACTTAAAAGGAAGTCTAAATCTCGCATTTTCGTGGTGGAACTATGAATGAAGTGATTCTCCACTTGTGTTCAAATGATTGAATCTAAGGACCTTCACATTCTTTGGTGGTTGAAGTTGCTGATTAGCATGATCATTGCCAGCGATAAACAAACTGATTTTACAGCGTTGAATATTTACAACCTCAACCATTATTCTTGACAATGCGAACTCTACAATGAAGAAAGAATGTAATAAAAACTCAAATCGTGTATTCAAATCTTCCTCTTCTAAGCGATTTCCCATATTTCAGGTTATCATTAATCCTTACAAATATTTTTTTTATTATTATTACTATCATTATTTTCCTTTTTGAGAAATAGTATTCAATCATATGCAACACCCATGAGCGATATATTGCCATGAAACTGTTTGTGTGATGTAATCGTTCGTATATATGATCGGAGACTAATGGAGTTTCTCACCATAACTACTTTATAAGGTACATCAATCCATACTAACGACCCACCAACCTTTAAAGCAACCAATACTCCACTTCTACTTTGTTCATTTTGCCTCTACCTTCCACAGACATTTTCAGTAGCACCAAACTTCAAGTCCATTTCTTCAATAATATGACTTCATCGCACTGTCCAGCCCCTAAAGACACTGTAATATGCATTGATTTCTGAAGGTGGTGTACATTGTAATTCAAAACCAGCTCCTTCAGGTTGTTCGTTAATACATCACTTCCAAGGTTGGCCACCACCAAGCCAACATACCTCCTAAATCACAATCAATCCTGCTTATAACGATTGTAAAGCCTAGACCAACATTCTCATATTAGAGAGACATTGCCAATTTGATAGTCCTCTTGTTGAGATCCTCCAACCCCTTTTCTTTTTCCTTGCTTCATGCTCTCAAAAGTACCAATAAAGAAATTATTATAAGAAAAGGGTTTTAAAATTGCTATAAAACATGAGGCAATTCCAGTTTCTGTATGGATAATTCGCTGTCTATAACCCTATATAGTCTGTTAATGGCGAATAAATACGGATGTGAAACATAAACAGGAGCTATATTTGCCTTCATAAATTAAAAATGATCAAAATCATCAAATCCACCAATTGAAGATTACAAAACAAGAAATTCTTGCAGTCAAAGATTCAAAACTTTTCAGTACGCAGTTGTAAGTTTAGATTCTAGAGAAATGAATGGGTGCGAGGGTCTTGGTGAGTCCCTTGAGTGAGCATCTCTTCATCTTGTTGGTATAAAAAGGGGAAGAAATTGGTGAGTGCATCTTTCTCTGTGAGTTCCAAAAAATTAAGGGTGGCAATGGGTCCAGCAAGGTTTCCAGCTTAACTCGAATTCAAGCAAGGACGAAGCCAACTGACCTACCCACGGCCCTAAATTAACACTAGTTGATTTAGCCAACTCGAATCAGAGTGAGCAAGCAACAGCAGCAACAACTAGCAGTCTGGCAGATCAAAGTCAAGCATTGTCAACCTTACAAAAGGCATCAAAATTCCGACTATTGAATTGAATCCCTCCATTATTCCCACAAGACAACCAGGACATGGTTTTCCCTTGATTTCAAAAGCAGCACCCTTAACTTTCTAATATCTTTTTTGGTAAATATTAGCTTTCTACTATCTAAAAATGGCTGTTATAACCCAATAAATGTCACTAACGAAAATCTCAATTTAGATAAGCTGGAATGTCTTCTTTAGGTTTACAAAAGAAAAGGTAGAACACATCTCTTGGCACTGCCACAAGAAATCAAAATCTCTGTTAAACAGATGTATATTAATTTCTACTGTTACAGATTACATCAATTAAAATGTAAAAATAATAATCACAAAAATGAAGTAGTTTCCATTTCCGCCGGCTTTATTTGCAAACAAAATGCATTTTATTATTGTAAAGAATGGATGATAAAATTACAAGCATTACATCAAAAAAGAGGGAAGAGTCTAAATTTAGCCATACCTGGCTGGAGACAACTCATGTTTAGCCTTCCCTCTATTGTGTTCACAAGTATTCTACACCTGATGCACTGTATATGACTCCAAACCTTTCATCATCAGCTGTGCCTGGATCATCTCCATTGTTCAGTCGATGCAGGTACTATAGGAATGTGTACATGTGATTAAACCACCATCGCAACTTGAGCGATTTGAGATCTAATGGATAAACACTAATGCTACTGCTTCGCTGGTTGTTGATACAGATCAATCCAACATTCATCCTCCTTCACTGCTTTTTTCCATCTATTCTTAAAGATCTCCAATTCAATGTAGGACTGTCTCCTCACCTGCAAAAGAATAAATTCCTTACCAGACAAACCTACAGAGAATAGATGCAAGTAAGCTGAACAAGGACCAAGCCCTTGAACAGGGGAGAAACAATCTTCCCAAGAATATTAACAGCAACAAAGGGCCATGTACTTACCGAAGATCTATCATTATTCAAATGTGACCCAGATGGTGCCTGCAAGTTCAAATTCTCAGTCTCACAAACAGTGAATGCAACCGCTTAGAAATTATTTTGTGAGGTGCATTTTGTTTAGAAATTATACCTGTGCTCCCACATTCAGTGAGCGCTTATTGTGTGAAGCTTGACCAGGTGTTTCAGAATTTGTCTGCATTAATGAGCAGAGGGTACCAATGAGTAAGTGAAATATTCAGAATCAATACATTTATCAGCAAAATGATCCACGTTAATCCAATTATCAAATCAGTCATGATCTGGACTATGCACCAACTATTTGATGTCTTTTGATTTCATCACTCTTGATTTTAAAATTCTCTCCTCCCTTCTGAACCCATTAGAAGACATTGGTCAATCCAGTAGAATCAATTGATTGGTCTCATAGGAGCAAGGTTCCAATGTCAAATGTCAGTGGAAATGTTAGTTGGTCAAAAATAAGACCTATGTCAGAAATATCAAAAATATCCGAAAGAAATATTAGAAACTTAGGAAACATATTCTAATTTAACTGCATAAACATAAGGGAACAAATAGATTAATTAGGAATGATAGTTTAATTTAGTACATAATCATAGCTTATTTTAATACATAACACACTTGTATTATAATTCTTAATAAATATACATGCATTCATTAGGATTTTGGTACATAATGGTTGGCAAACAAATCCTAATCCGACTGGATAAATAGAAAGAACAAGTAGATTCTCTTCATCGCTTCTCCTTCCTCCGTTATTTTCCTTGAAATTTTATCGTTGTTCATATGATTTTTGAACACATCGACACAATTTCGACATTATGCAATAATACACTGAAAATGGAATATTTACTTGACACATCGACATTGGACATCATGTTGATTGAAAATTTGAAGTTTTATTATATAGCTACTGTTTCATGTTGGTGTTGGTGATGTTTCATATTGATTATGTTCGACATGGATATATGCCGGTCAACATATAGAACATTTCCAGACATTTGAAACCATGCATAGGAGATCAATATACTTAAAAGAGTACAATCTATCATATCTGAGACATAAAAGAAAATAGTCAGCTTTTTGACAGTTAGGATCATTGATGATAGAGGCAACCCATCAGGTTTCAGAGCCTAGAGACACATAATCTTTGCCATCTTTTCTTAGATCCAGACCCATCAAACGCTAGGCTGTCCTTCGAAATGGCTAAAGATGGAATCAACAAATTGACAGTTCCAAAATTTTCCAACAATTAAATCTCTAGGACTAATTTTGGAAAAGTCCGAAAGCAATAAATCATTAGAACCATTCATGCAAAAACAATATAAGTGTGTATCCAATTGAAGGAGCATTCTGATACTTGAATGTCTCAGATCATGAGCACATGGGCACATGTATGGCATTCACATCACTACTCATAGGCAGTCCCAAATGTAGTCTGTTCATTGATAGTTTGAACTATTCCAATCTAGGTGAGTTTTGGATTGTAGCTATCTAGGAAGTGATCGAATATTTTGAAGTCTGGATTGACAACTACAGGCACATTTGCAGCTTTATATGTTGTGTATAATGTAGGCTTTAAAACCTAAATGTCATGTTGATGCTAACTTTTCTTGTTTTGGCAGGGCTAGAGACTAAAATAATGAGATTTTCTGGATCATTCACTCAGAGTAATTTTAAGGCAGGTTCATCTCCTACAAGGGCCCTGAGACCACATTGAAATGTAATCAAAACTGAATAGATAATGAAAATTTCAAGAATATAGCCCAAGTAAATACACATATCATAGATTACAGTATCACACTGTTACAGGGAATAATAAGACTGAAGTTTAACGCAAGACACAGTACTCCTGTTTCTTTCATTATTATTGCAACTGTTAAGGCATATTAAGTAAAAGGTAACATATAAAAACTGTCAATTTTATATGTTAGACTTTCATTTGCATCTAAATTGTAAACTCAGAATGAGTAAATATTTTGTTTTCTGAAAATAAAAATAGCAATACATACATTACATATATATACAATATTTCATCTTTAGGCCTATTATCACATAATAAACATATCGATTTGTAGATGCAACCCATGTCTACATATGTGTCTGATATTACAATTTATACTGTTATTTTTGTTCTGATATGATATCCACACATCATTTAACCCTCACCATGGTTTGGTTGAGGATGGCAGGTCTGAGGGTTATGCTAAATAAAACAAAACACAATTATGATTATATAACAAAAAACATACAAAGAGAGGAAAGGCTTTAATCAAAATAAAACCCTCAAAAAGAGTAGAATGGAGGGATTCATGATTGGGAAATGACAAAATCAAGGTTTCTCACCTTCAATTTGTTGATGAAATGATTTTATTCCTTAAAGCCAATCTTTTAAATGTTCATAGAATGGAGCATTGTTTGAAAATCTTCCAAGTAATTTCAAGGTTGAAGGTGAATTTGTTTAAGACTAGTATAGTGGGGATTGGTGTGGAGGAAAGAAGCCTTATTAGTTTTGCCGAGGTTATGGGGTACTACTCAGTGGGGAACTGGCCAATTACGTATTTGGGGATGCCACTTGGTGATAATCCAAGAGTGGACTCCCATATATCTCTTGGAGGGTGAATTACCTGATAAAAAGGGCCTTATCTAATATCCTTGTGCATTATATGTCTTTATACATAGTCCCTGTTAAGGTTATGTGTGCCATTTGACTGTGGGAAGGAAGAAAACAGAAGAAGGACCATCTTATCAAATGGGAGACGGTAGTGAATCCTAAGGTGTATGGGGGCCCAGGAGTGGGAAGGATTAAGAAGCGAAATGTGGCTTTGATGGAAAAATGGTAGTGGAGATTTGCTATAGAGCAAGATAGTTTATGGCATTCCATCATCCTAAATAGATATGGGTCTGATGCAAATGGGTGGGACTGCAATCAACGTTTTCTTCGATCTCATTCCTTGTGTTGGAAAAACATTACTCAAATAAGTCATTTATTTTATCCCCACACTTACTTCCTCTTAGGGAATGGCTTAAAATTTCATTTTTGTAAGGATCTTTGGTAGGGGGAATCCACTCTTAAAAGGGTTTATCCTCTTCTTTTTCGTTTAGCTCGGTTCAAAGATGCTATGATTGCTGAGATTGTGCCTAAAGGCAATGGTGGGTTTGATTGGAATCTTAAGTTCTTTAGGGATCTTCATGAGTGGGAAATTCCTTTAGTGGGAAATCTCATGAAGGAATTACATTCAGTTTTCCTTAATCCTGTGGAGGAGGATAATCATATTGGGTCCCCCTCTCCCAATGGAATCTTTCTTCTAAATCATTTGTTTCAATTCTGATTAAACCCCATTCTCCTATTTGTAGTGTTCCGTTGTTTTATTTTTGGAAGACCGCAGCTCCTCCAAGGGTCAAAGCCTTCTCTTGGATTTCCTTTCTTGGAAAGCAAAACACCATGGAGGTGATTCAAAGAAAAAGGCCTTTCTTGAGCATCTCCCCTTCTATGTGTCCTTTGCGTAAGAGGAATAAAGAGTCCGGTAGCCACATCTTTATCCACTGTGATTATTCTTCCAAAGTTTTGGAATTTTTTCAAAAAAGTCTTATCTCTCAACTTTGCCATGCCTGAGTCGGTGGAGAATCTTTTCTACCAATGGGGGAGAGGGATGAAAGGTGACCGAGGGAAGATGTTTCTCAAAGTCATTCTCCCGGGTGTGGTTTGGGGGATTTGGAAGAGAAATAGAAGAATTTTTTGAAGACAAAGAAAGGTGTGTGGGGGCGGTTATTGATTTCATTAGTTGTGAAATAAGTTTTTGGTGTCCTTGTGAAAAAGAAGTCTTCAAATTGTTCCTTGAATGATATGGTTAGGGATTGTGTGACTAGCACTAAAGATCATAATATTGTTCATCATGCGCCATCCTTAAGCTGGAATCCTCCAGAAGTTGGGTTATATAAAGTTAATTTTGATGGATCTTCTTGTGGTAATCTGGGGCCCTTGGTGCTTGGTTGTGTTTTGAGGGACGCAAATGGTCAAATCATGGGTGTCAAAGGTGGTTCGCTTGGTGTGACGGATGCTTATCCATGCAAAAACCATGGGGTTATTGGAAGGATTGAAGTTTGTCATAGATAAGGGTTCTATGGGATGTATTATTGAATGAGACTCTTATTCGGTTATTAGTTAGGGGAAGGGGGAGAAGCATGGTTCTTGGAGGTTAAATCACCTTATTTCCGAGATTCATTGTATTATGAGGAAAATTGCGGCAGTGCTCCTCTATGTCCCTAGGGCCCAAAATTCCCTAGCGGATAGGATAGCCAAATGGAGTGTTGATCAAGACCATATATTTGTTGGGGATTGCTTGCTGAAGTGCTTGATGTAGTTTTTTGTTTCTTTTGGCTGTCTTTGTGTCTCTGAGGCTGCATGGTCTGTTGTTTCCTTTTTCTCTTTATTAATTCATATTCTTTGTTATTCATCAAAAAAAAAAAAGAGTAGGCAAGACCTAGTCAATACCATTGTTTAAAACCTAGTGTTAACATAGTTGAATATTTCTTAGAGACTGAATATCCTATATAATTTACCCCACCCGTACCAATAACAAAGACATTAATCCATGCTGAGATGGAGACACAACCAAGACATTAAATATAATTTTAAAATAAAATAATGCCACTAGCTGAGTGAATGATTTAATGACTTGAGATTTTAACCAAAACATTAAAATCACTCTCAACAAATTTACACCCGACATGGATATTTACCTTATTTTCATCCAAGCCCCCAAGTGTAGGAAGACCCTGATGAACTATGTACTCAGAGTCCACCACTCCAACATTTTGGGTTCGATCACCCTGTCAAAAACAAAAACAAAAACAAATATACATATATTTAGAAATCAGCTAATGTGACTAAAAGATGTTCAAACACAATGACTTCTAGGATAGAAAGTTGCCTGTGCACAGTAACCGAGCTGCATGTCCAAGCCCCATGCATGGA
The DNA here is from genome assembly GCA_025762735.1 of Platanus orientalis. NCBI lineage: Eukaryota > Viridiplantae > Streptophyta > Magnoliopsida > Proteales > Platanaceae > Platanus > Platanus orientalis. The sequence goes on from JAOXJP010276654.1 coordinate 11,624, forward strand.
TCAAGTCATTCTGTAAAGAGAACCAGAGATCAATTACTATAAAAGTTGAACAAGGTCTGACCCTGACTAAAGAACTATGCTGACTAGTTGTAATGAGATAAGAAGCCTGTTCAAATTGGCACACTAAAAAAGAAAGTTTCTTATTCAATATTTAAAACTGACTGTGCTCCCATATCTAGTCCAAATAATTAATTGCATCAAATTGTTCACATATTTCTAGTCAACCCAAAATATCCCCCAGCCCCATTTAATCCTTCATTGGATGTTAAGAACTTAAATTTAATGTTCTAGAATTATTAACCAAAGAAGAAACTCCTTTCAATCTGTCTGACTATGGCAGCAATGAGTAAGGTTGGTTTTGGGTGAGAGTTTAATTTGATTCTGGTAAATTTATCTGAATAGTGAGTTGGAATGGACATGATGGACCAACCCATACCAGGGGTAAAATGGGGCAGTTAGGCAAGTTGTTTAGTAATTCGTTAGTTCATGTTTGGGCTGCCAACAGTTTCAATCGAATTCAATCCAAGCCCAAACCAATGCCAAAAGAGGTTGGAATGAGACTACCCAAACATGTAAAAATAAATAAATAAATAAAAGGTGTTCTCTTTAGCATTTTAATCAGGATGGTTCAAGAATTGCCACCCCTATATCTGACCAATTATTCCAAAGTACCTTTGCTCAATCTGTTTCATAATAGCTTAATATGTAATAACTAATACAAAGGTGCCACACCTGGATCATATACCACGCACACCGCCAGGCTGCTCTTGAGAACACAGGAGCCATCATTTCCACCCACCTGTAACACAGATTTTATTCACTGAACTCTGAAAATAAATTTCTTTCCTTTTATAGCAAAAAATGGATTTTCAATATTAATGAACTTTTCAGCAGGAAAAAATTAAACAAAAACTTTACCCGGTGCATGGAGGAGCCGTGCTATTGTTATCACACCTCTTCCCACTGCCGCTTTTGTAAATCCTTCTGTTTACATGACAGATCAAAACAAATTAAAGTGCATATCCTAGAGTACATAACCAAAACATGGGTGGAACTTATTTCATCAATCAAATGGGCATAATCTCTATTCCAAGTGCAATAGACAGTTAACTGCAGAATATCAAGTCAGAGGACACTGCATAGGAGTTCAACCTTAAATAGATACCACCTAGAAGATATCTTAGGACAAGAAATCAACCTGATCACTTGATTGCAGTCATCCAAATTATAAACCCGTTTCCAGATCATTCTCCAAAAATGTTTTGACTATCCAAAAATTGTCGTAGATTGGGTAGGTACAATAGTCTGATCAGGATGACATTGACCTAGGTGGTTACCTAGTTTGAACCATTTTAGTGGTACATTTAGAATGCCACACCAAAACAATTATTATCTTCCTAATTCCTTCATGAAACTTCATTAGTCCCAAACAAGATATTAAGATAACCTGTGCACTTTTGATCTCCTCCCACGTGCAGTAATTTGATGATGCACCTCTGATTTAGCAGGATCCAGTGCAGGCTGTGATATCTCCAACCCTTCATCTCTAACGATTGATAGATATCTGCACAAGATCAAATAAGTTGCAAATTATCATTTGTTTCTAACAAGAGTTACCATCCCATCAATGAAAAAAGACAAAACAGAAAAACTTGGCATGTTATAAAATTATAAGGCTTAAAATCCTTTTGCTTTGGGTACAACAAATTGGTATTAGCAAAATCACCTGAAAGCTAATCAGTCTTACTGTTTTCACTGAGAACTCAAAAAGAATCAATTGCTAATTCATTCACTGATTATTAAATAAACAGAAAACATGCATATCTGAATTCCAGAACCATGAAAGGGTCACTAGTGCCTAGGTTCACAAATGAGGCTTTAAGGTAGTGCTGTTCTAACATATGAAGACAAAGGAACAAACCAGATTCACTGTTTGCACTGGGATTTCAACAAAACTCATGGCTGTTTCAGAAATTACAAGAAGCAACATGATGCAGCAGCTCTTGCATGGATGGTCCATGCTTATCCACTTTGGAAGCTAAATGCAGGCCCAGGACAAGTGGCGGTCATGATTGTAACAAGGCAGAAACTGCCAGGATAGTTTAGGAAATGTTAACAGGGTGTTTTATGTCTTTTTCTTTAGTCAAAGTGGGTCCCTTGGTGTGCTAGTCGACAGCCCCAGGAGTCTTTAGGTTTTAGGAGTCTTGAGTAGTTTTAGAATTCCTTTTTTTTAAGGAAAGTAAAGTTAGTAGTCAAGAATTTAGAACTTTCTATATTTAGAAAGTTGGTTTGTTTTGATGGTTTTGGGTCTGTAAAATAAGGCCCACAACATGTACTTGGGAGAAAAAAATATTGGAATAAAAATTTGAGTTGAACCCACAAGTGGGCCCTTCTTTTCCCTCCTCTTTTGTCGACCTCCTTTCCCTCTTTCCCTTTCTTCTTTCCTATCTTCTCTCACCCAACAATGACAGCTCTTCTTCTTCCTATTGTGCCTTGATCCTAATCATCATATTTCAGTTTTGGGAATCAGACCGTGGACTGCTTATAGGAGGTATCACAAATGGGTTTTCTTGTGCTGAACTAGATATAATCGCACTATTCACATAGGAGATTTCATTGTGAATTCTAGTTAGTAAGTTCTCCTTGTTAAGCCTTCTTTTATTTAGAAAAGCCCTTTCAAATTTTCTGTTTAAAAACTGTGTACTGATTCAGTTATTTGGAGCTCCTGGATCATTCCCTTAACTGAAATTTTCTGGGTACTGTTTCAGCAGAAATTTCCCTCCCTAGGTTCCTTGTTATTTCAATTTCTTTGAGGGGTTTTGTTCCCCTAGCCGTTCTCCATCAAACCCCTCAAATCCCATTCAAAACCCCCTTGATTTCCCAATTTAATTAGAAGATTTCTCATTCTGATCAAGGGTTAATACTTGAACAGCAAATTTTGAAATTGAATATTTCTCTCGATTGATCCAAAATTTCTGAAATTTTAAACACAGACCCTTGATATACATCAGAACCACCCTGTAAATTTTGGAAAAATTATGACGCACGAGGTGGGGAAATTTGGTAATTTAACACTTTCAGACCAGAAAATTACTTAAATAACCCTGGCCAAAATTTGGGTGTTTAAAACCTTGTTTATTCCCTCTGTTTAATCCACTATTGCAGATCTAAGTACCAAGATATAAAATAGGCTACGTGGCAGTAATCACTTCAAAAGTTCAAATATATATATACATATATAGCCATTCCTACATACCGTCCAGGGTGAAAATCTTCGACTCCAAGGTCTTCATCCCAAAGGAAAATGAAATCATACTCAGCAACTATATCCGGATGTAAGAAACGCTTAGCAAACCACCTAAGTCAGCATAAGAAATAGTCTCATACCATGTGATTACCAGACCAAAATAAACATATCTAAAGGAATGTAACTTCACCAATGATAATTGAACAGACTATTTTTTAAGGATCAGACACATTACCATTTGGTTTGATTGACTGCAGACACATGTATGGCACGATGACTCCATTCTAGATCACTCCATTCATCCACAATACCATCATAATGGAAAAGCATTACGACAAAATCAGTTGATGGAAACTGCCATGTGAGATACAACAGAGCAGTTAACCACAAATATAAGCAGGATAAGATTGTACGCAGGAGGGAAAAAAATAATTGGTCTGTTACCTTTTTAATCATTTTATTCACATTCACTTTTTGCTTTATTCCAGCTGCAATGGCCAATAAGCTCATTGAATGCTTTGCATTATTCTGGTAAAAAAAAAAAAAAATGTTGCAAGATAAATATTATTATTGACATTAGATTGAGAAGAATCAGTGGGGTAATAATGCAAATGTATGTGTATTATTAATCAAAAAATAATACACTCACTATTATTAATCAAAAATAATGCAAAAGTATGTATATATCATGTAGGTATGTATTTATGCATGAATGTAAGTATGTAGCCATCGTAATTGCAACATCATTTGATTGTTGAATTAGCTGAGGTAATTGCATCATTGTTCCCTCTATCAGTATCAGCAGCACTGATGTTGAAATGAATTTTTACTGTTGGAGCTCAATATGCTTCCATCCCGTGGTTTCATCCACTAGTGGTACTATCTGACAAGGACTCAGGTCCAAGCAGGGTGGTACTTGCCAGCTGTATCAGAGGAGGAAGAAGAAGAACACTCCATTCTTATGGTTCGAGTAGGGTGTCTTTTGATTCAATCATTTTTTTTGGGCTTCTTTATATTTTATGTATTTGGGGAGCTTGGGAAAGTTAATGTTGGTGATTTCATATATTTTAGATTATTAGATGTGTTTTTATTAGGGATTTTGTGTTTCACGTAATTAGGGGGGTACTTTGAGAATAATTTGGGGATAAGAGTATTTCTGGTATTTTAATGTAATAAAGGGGGCAAAATAGTCAAAACATGATTTTAGATTGTAACCTTAGGGTGTGTGGGCAATAAATTTAATCCCATACACCCGAAACAAATCAATCAATCAATGAAGAAAATTTGAGTTTTTGTCTCTTTTAGGGCACTCTTCAATGTGAAGAATTATCAAGATTGGTTATCTTTTTGGGCACTCTTCAACATGGAGTTATCTTTTTGGGCACTCTTCCACTTTGGTGTTTTCTCACAAAACCCTGTAAAGGGACCTTGGTTCACCAAGTTCAACACCATAGGTGGAGGCCTATCCCTTTTCTATCTTGAGGGTTATCAAAATTTCCCATCCGCTTCATTTTTCTAAATTTTTTTATAATTTTTCGTGTGAAATTTTTTGTTCTCCAAATCTACCTCCGCTCGAAGATTCCATCACTGACAATTCGTTACTTAGAGTTTTCAAGATCTGTAAGTTGCATCACGTTCCTGACTCGAAGACAGATCAAAAGGTACCAACCTCCAACGTTTTTCGATCGCCGGCAAGCCAAAATCTTGCAGGAAAATCTATCCGGGCAGAATACATGAAGAGTTGTGAAATCAGCGAATTTTCTTGATTTTTCTAGAGCTGTTTCACAAGATTTATTGGCATATTCCAATTGGAATCATCAAAAGGGGTTTGCTTCTGAGATTTGAAAGCATTTGGAGGAGTTTTAAAGCAACAGCAACAATTCTTGCAATTTCCTACCCTTATAGCAGGGTCGTTTTGACGATAGGAGGGTTTTTCCATCAAACCCAAACTTTGGTTCAACCAAACTAGTGAACCAGGCCAAGTGACAGGTAACCCAAAAAGAAAATTTATTTTCACTTACTTTGAACAGTAGCTGGAAAACCTCAAGTTCACATCCCATAAGTCATTTTTCCTATTTTTCTAAATTTTATTACCTATATTCTGAATCTGTTAGCATTCCATAAATCAAACCCTATTCCTACTAATATTTTTTTCTAATAAATCATTTACATTAAATTGGGTTGTTCTTAATTTTTGGTTGGGAATGTTCAAGCATATTTAATTTGGATTATTTTAATCTAAATTTTGCATGTTCCTTAACTTTATTGATGCTTCTAATCATTACAAACCCTGTCTGAAATTTGCATCATTGTGTGTGAATAGGAATCTCATTTATTGTGTTTCTTTATAATTGATTATTTATCTCTAATCTCCTATTGCACACACTCACAAACCTACATGCATGCTGCATCACTATCAGAAGTATGGCAGCCACAAGAACACTGATTCATCAAACCAATAATATTTTAACAAGAGATTATCTAATTTGATAAGGTCATTGCCTTAGCGCAATGGTAGCGGTTGGGGCTGTCAGCATGAAAACATGGTTTCGAGTCTGGTGAGCAGTCACTATGCTGGGACTGGAACTGAGTAATAACTTTATTTTAGATTATCTAATTTGATAGATTTCCTTTAATTTGTTCACTGTTTTTGTTCTCTGATTAGACTGCTAATTATTTAAAGCCATTACATGAAACAAAAGATAGAATCAAAATAAGAATAATGATCCAAACTTGCAATGTTGAAACAAATCCCTCTGAACTATTTTCTGAAGTTCTAAATCATCTTAAGAATATGTAGCTGCTTGGAAATAATTTTACATATACTATTTCCAATTTGTAGCTGCTACTATTATAACATTTTACAATAATTGATAAAATTTATCAACTAAAACAAGAAGCAAGAGGTGAGAAACAAATAGACTTCACCATCTTCATGTATGGTCTATTTACACCAGAATCAGTTAACATGGCAGCAAGCAGTTTTAGCACTTGCATATATGTAGACATAAATTATTATATAGGGCCTAAAGAGATGCCAGATGTGCTCTACGAAGCATCCATCCATAACCCATTTCTAAGGCCATCAGATACTGTTTCAGTAGTCCAAGCTAAGATTTAAAAAATTGACCTGTAACTTCCATGGAATACGATCCAAGAAACAGGTAAATCCATTTGGAGCTTCAGGAATTTGGTAAGTCCATGTGTTTGCTTCAAGAGAAGGATATGAGAACTCGAGTGTAACTCTACTTCAGAAAAGGGTAACTCTACTTTGGGAAAAAAGAAAATTGAAAGCCCCTTAGCATTCAATGGTGCAAAGACACATGAAACTAAAAAAGGGAGCGAAAGGTTGGTTCTCCACTAAATCTTTTTATGAAGATTTGGATCAAGATGAGTCTATGAGCTATCCTTATATGGACATTTGGACTCGGGGGGGGGGGAGGGGAGGGGGGGGTGTTCCCTCTAAGATCAATTTCTTTATCTGGACAATCACTCTAGATAAAATTCTTACTCTAAACCACTTGGAGAGTAGAGGCTGGAATTTGACCAATAGATATGTCTTATGCCTGAGGGTAGAGGAATCGGTTGACCACCTCTTTATCTATTGTCAGTTGGTTAGAAAGATATGGGTTGACCACCTCTTTATCTAGCCTTGGGTTTTCCAAAACTCTTTTAGAGATATTCTCTTTTGATGGTGGTCCAGAGGCCTTAAGGGTATGTCCAAAAGTCATTGGACACTTCCGTCCCAAGGCTATTTGATGGGTGGTTTGGAAGGAGAGAAACCAGCATACATTCGAGGACAAGGCTGTCTCTCGCGATCGCCTGTGTGTTTGAGTCTATGGGCTCATTGGGGATTGGGTGTCTATTTCTCCTGGTTTTATCGAGTCCGATTGGACCAAGTTTTGGGATGGGCTAACCTATTGTAATTTTCATTAGTATTTTTGTTTGTCTTGTTTTGGCTTTTGTTGATCTTTGTTTTGTCTTGCAGCTTTGTTCACCGTCCAGGTGAATGCTGCCTTCTCCTCCTTTACTTTTTAATAATTTTTTCTTTATCACTCCAAAAACAAAATCTTTATCACTAAAAAAAAAAGTGGTGCATTTTCCTCAAGCAAGAATAGATATCACAAGATGTATGGTGAACCCATCGGCTTGCCTGGTCAGTTTTAGGCCATAAAAACAGTTGCTCGCAAGTGGGTTTATAACTCTATATCCATTAAAGCCAGCATGTGTTTCAGTTTCCTCGGTTAACTCATCCAGCCTCATCAGCCAACCAACAGTCCACATCAGCAGCTTATGACCCACATGGTTTGGGTTTATTTTCTACAATTTTACAATTCCTATGGGCCCCAATAAGCAGGTTAGCACATCAAAAGAACTTTTTTAGGGTTTCTACAGTTCCTGGATATGCACAACCTCTTCCTGAAAGTTGTTATTACTAAGAATTTTACATTCTAGGGAGCGTCCAGATCATAATTTGGAAGGACATGTTTGAGTGTATTGATCCCCTGCCAAGGGCTTTTTCTATGTCCATCAAAATGAAAAACAAACAAGATGGTGTGGTATGGAGCTTCTCATCTGTTTATGGGCCAGTTAGACCATACAAACGGGAAGATTTTTGGGTGGAGTTATCTGGTATTAATGCACTTTGGGATGTGCCATGGTGTATTGGTGGAAATTTTAATGCTATTCGGTTCTCACAGGAAAAGAGAGGAGGGTCCAAAATCACTGAACAATGAGAGGTTTTAACAACTTTGTGAATGAATGTGCATTTGTTGACATCCCTTTGCAAAATGCTTGCTTAACGAGGTCAAATTTCCAAGAGAATCTTTCATGTAACAGACTTGACAGGTTCTTGTTCTCCTAGGAATGGGAGGAATTATTTGGGATTCCCTCCCAAAATTCTCTCCTTAGGGTG
>JAOXJP010276665.1:0-19785 GCA_025762735.1 Platanus orientalis
TTCACAATCCGGCAAACAATTCCTAAAGCTAGACCTCTAAGCTATTAAGTGTAGCTTAAATAACTCTAACCTGAAAATGACTAAATATGAATGGTTCTTTGAGATTCTAAAAGATAAGTGTATCAATCAAAACACCTCCCCGAAAAATATCAAATCATGGGATGATAACTGGCTTGGATAACTCAGAATGACCACGCTGGCATAGTTACAATTACTCAGACATTATTCCCATCCTATATGGTGATCCAATGTTGGTCCATTGGTATGTAATGACTTAGATAGGGTAAATGAGAGTGATGTATTGGTGCAATGTTGTGTCCTCGGACTTAGTTTGTGCAAAATATGAAATAATAGAGATGTATTGATACAAGTTTGTCAAATGTGAATTTAATCCTACTAACTAATTCAACCTATCGTAAAGCTAAAAGTGAGCATGTTTTCTATCATAAGCATGGCAATTTGAAATGAGTGTTAAGATGGAATGTTATCCTAACTAACTAATGGAGTGACCTAGGTCTAATCCTAAGCAAGTAGACATGTGAGAAATGTAGGTATGTGAGCATTTATATAAATAATTGAAAGCATGTGTTTAACATAAATTAAGACATGTACATGTAAATATTAAACAATACCCAATGGAGTTGCCATTTTGTGGATGTTAGGGTCCTGGGGGGATTTGGATTCCCCCACCCACCCATGGTTTCTAGACCCACTCTTTGGCGTGTGATGCAAGTGTGTGAGGGTTGCTAACCCCTTTATAGGAGTTAGACTTTTTTAGGAGTCGCCACCAACTCGGGGTTAACCGATGGAGTTGGACATTGGTTCTCTTCTTCGGAAAATGAGGAGAAGTCTAGACCTGTAGATTTAGGGGTTTAACTCCTAACATTGGTCTACATTCTTGAGATAAAGAGTAAGTTGTATGATTGTATTTGGGGAAGGTGTTAGGCACCCGAAATACCCGCCTTATTAGGGTGACTTCTCTCATTCATATATGTCTTTAATTATGCTAAAGTCCATGCATGTGAATACTATGAGTTGTTGATTTTTTGGATTTTTCTCAAGCGTAATGCTTGAATTTAATTTAGGGGAAATTCAGGTGTCGATTTTTGAAAAATCCAGAAATTGTCTTTTAAATCAAAATTGTTTTAATTATAGAAGGACCCCCCATAGTTGTGACTTTTAGAGGGATGGTGGAACCCTCCAAAGTGTTCACTAACTGACCTAATAGGGTTAGACTTAACCTTGACACAAAAGAGAAGGAAGACAAAGTGTTGTGTTTTTTTGTGTTTCAGGTTTATCGCTTAAATTTTAACTCAATGCCTATTTTTCCAACCCTTGAATTTAATTCAGGATAAGATCTAGACATTGAAGGCAGATTAAATCAGAATTTTGATGTGGGCTTTTAAGGTGGTTTAGGGGGTCCCAATGCTATGGGACCCCTAGATTAGGTTAGAGGATGTTTCCTAGGGCTACATTGTGTAACCCTAGGGGTCATGGTCATTATGCATATGGAGATGCTCTCCCAAAGAGGGAAACTTAGTTATTTGTTGTAGACCTAACACCTATTTTTTAGTCTGACACTTGAATGTTTAACACCTAAATTTAATTTAAAGTAAATTCAGGTGTTAGGTGCTGTGGTCAACAACCAGCCTTGGTTTTTGAGCCACACAAATAAGGCCCATAGGGGTAGTGTTCTCTTGGGTCTCTGAGCTAACCTTAAGCCACATACACACTCAGCTAATTTTGATTTTTAACACAGGCCTAATGCTTGAAATCCACTCCAACACTTGAATTTCCTTCTCAATGCCTAAAATTAAATCCAAGCGTTGGGAGAGAAATAAGGGCCCATAGAGGTGCTTGCGCATAGGATTGGATTTCAAGGAGTTGTCGTAGCCTAGGGACAGGTTTAGGGAAAATTAGAGCTCCCTGGTGTGGGTCCCAAATCACAATGCCAGATTGTTCCCTTAACCCTTGTTTCTTCAATGCCTGAATTTTATTTCCATAAAATTCAAGCATTAGTTATTGGGAGCAAATCCAATAGTTGGATTTCTCGATTTTGGGACTCTTAGGGTTTTGAGAAAAATCTAAAATTGTATGCTAGTAGGAAATTGATAGGGGAGTAACATATCCCAAATTTGGCTCAAGAACATGCATGTAAAAATCATACAAAAATTCATAAATAATGTCCTGAACCTAGGTCACACAGGACCCAGATTTTGGGGTCTGTTTGGGGGGGCCATCTCGAGGCCTTCCATAGCTCAGAAAATCATGAAATTAAATAAAGAAGTAAGAACATGTATTGATCATGACATACTAAAATTTGATGTCCAACATATTAGTACAAAATTCACTATAAATTCTACACTAAACATGCTTAAAATTAAAGTAAATAGAGGTTGTTAAGCATTTATTATTAACTCGAATTGAAGTAGCTAGATAGTATGAATTGGACTGCATAACATTAGTAATTAAGCATATGAATATAAGAAGAACAAAATTTAGTTGGGTTCAGGTTTACCTCAAGTCAAGGGAGGTCTAGGGTTTGGAACAACTTCACTTTTCTTCCTTTTTTCTTTAAGGGTTTTCAGTTGCCAACCCTTGCTTGCATGAAATTGAAGCTATTTTATAGCCCTAATTTGAAGTGTTGGAGGGTGGGGATTGAGTTTGGGAATATCCCAATGAAGGGCTAGGATTAGGTTAGCTCATTTCAGGTGTTGGGTTAGGATTAGCTTAGGATGAGTGGTTAGGATTGAAGGGATTTGTGCTAGGTGACATGGACAAGGGATGGGCTAGGATTAATTCAGTTTGATTAGGTGGAGGGTGGAGATGAGGGTGTGTTGGTTGACATGGATTGATGACATGGAAGGGGGTGAATTTAGATGCCATTTGATAGGTGTTGAAAGGTTGCAAATATCAAGGGAGGGCATCAAGATGCCATATGGGGGGACCTGAGGGGATCACTAGGGATTTGAAATTCAAGTTCTAGATCTAAGGGTGAGGGATGAGGGGTGAGGGGTGAGGGTGAACATGGTAAGATTCTCATTTAAGGGCCTTAAGGTGTGAATGCATTAAATGACATTAATGAGCTAAGTTTGAAAAGTATTAGCTCATTAATGTGCATTAAATGCTTTTGGGATTTTTGAACCCTTACTGTGCTGTCAACTTCTGTGAGCTTTCAAGCTCGGAACATGGCAAAATCAGTGTCTATTTTTTGGGCCATAGATATTCCAATTACAACAAACCAGTGACAACCAAATTATGATAAGGGTAAGGGGTGAAATCAAGGTTTTCTGACCTAAAGAGCTCTCAAATACATCTTAAAAGGGAAAGATGGTAAAATTATTCCTATAAATTATCAAGTGAAAGATGGTCCTTGGTCCAAGTGAGCCATAGCCTTTGACTACGCTGAATTATGGTGTTCGAGTAGAAAATTGGGTCAAAAACCCTTCTTTGGATAGTTGGAGAACTTTGGATTGGAGATTCTACTGGATTTTCTTTAGATCTCTATCATAGGCCATGTTTGGGGGATTTGAAGCTCAAGGAGTCACAAAGCTATAAGAACTAACAGATTGACTACTAGATTCCCAAGCAGTTGCTAAATGATTTTTGAAGCAGGGCCACTTGGAGAGATTAAGTTTCTGTAGCTGCCTGAAGGCTAGTGGAGTTGAGCTATCGGAAATTTTATGATGCTCGAGTTTTTGAAATGATCTTTTGATGGTATGGGTGAAACTGAGAAAATGGGTCTGACCTTGCTACATTCTGAGTCTGAAAGAATTTTTGAGGACATTCCGCATGTCAAATACAACCAGAAAGTGCTTTATTCAGATTTGAGCAAAAATGGTGGTTAGGAGTATAGGATTTATGTAATCTAATGAAACTTTAATACTCTGGAGGTCCTGGATTTACTGTGGGATAGTTGTTGATAGATTGAATTTCTGAGTTTGGGTGAACTCCCAAGAGTCGCTTGGGCACCTAATTTTTTGCTTTGATTTGTTGCCTTTTTTGGAGTATTTAAGGGAATCTAAATAGATAAGTCCCGTGAAAGCTCATATTCCTTAAACATTTTTTCAAAGGCCTCTTGATTATGGAGAAATGGACACTGACTGATCCTGATTTAGAGGTCCGGAGAACATTCTGACTTTATATGAGTGAAATGCAGCTAAATGGCTTTTTTATCCCTTGGGAAAGATTTGAGATTTCACAGAGGTTTGAGATTTGAAATTCTTTTATCAGACTTGGAGATTTGAAGCTAAGGTCGAGGCCAAAATACGGCGATCAACCTTTCTCAATTCGGAGATTAGATGAATCTTTCAGAGCTTTTTCAAGGGTTATTTCTTGGTAAGGGTAATCATAAGTTGAGAAATTGGCTATTGCCAGTTTTGAGTAATATCTGTTTTACGATGATTTCTCAGAATTGAGAGAAGCAGGGATACATAGGATTTGAAATTACACCATTCAAATAATGGGAGAAGCTTCGGGGATCTTTTGAGGGTCCAAGGGTAAATTCCTTGAGGTGAAAAGGGTAAAATGATAAGTTTTCTCATTTATATGTAAGAAAATTCTGTGATCTGAGTGGTAAATTGTGAGTTCTAGTTTTTTGAAGGCAAAATGACTAAATAGTAATTTTTTCACCTATGATGCTTTATTGCGGGAAGACTTGCAGAGGTGGGGAAAATTGGAGATAACATGGATGGAGCTCTTAAATGTGGACCCTCAAAGTCTTGTTGATGCTTTAGTGCAGGATTAGGGTTTGACCTGAAAATGGTGTATTTGGACTGTAATGAGGTGCTTTGTTTGATTCATTTGCAACCAAAATATTCGGAGAGATTTCTTTGTGAATGCCTAACCTCCTAGACTCTAGGTTTTCTCTTCCTAAGCCAAGGGTGCTTAGGCTCTTGATGCCTAAATGTTGTTATGGTGTCCTTATTCTATCAACTAACCTGAGTCAAAATTTGGGTGCCGATAGCTATGTTAACTCAAACTTAGCAGATGACTTTGATAAAAGAAGAAGCACAATGGGGTATATCTTCACCTTGAGAAATACAATAGTGAGCTAGGTACTAAAACTATAGAAGATAGTTGGGATTTCTACAATGGAATTGGAGTACTTGTAGCTATAAAAGCAAGAGAGGGTATGATTTGGTTACAAAACTTGATTGAAGAGTTGGATAAGAAGTAAGAAAACAACAAGTTTTATATACAATCAGAGTGTCATTCATCTTGTGAAGAATTCAGTCTTTCATGCTAGCACAAAGCATATTGATATAAGGTATCACTTTATAAGGTCCCTCCTAGAAGAAAATGTGTTGAGATTGGAGAAGATTCATATAAGTGAAAATCTTGTAGACATGTTCACCGAGGTGGTCATAATAGAGAAATTGAAGTTATGCAAAGCATTAGTTAGTCTTCAACTGTGAGGATAAAAGAAGTTGAGCTGCGAGAATTTCACAGGGGAAAGAAGTCTCTTCACTGGTGTAGCAAGTAGTCGTCTAAGAAGATTGTGGTTATGGATCTTGATGTTACTAAAAGAACCAAGGAGGAGTAGGAGATCGATCTAAAGTTGGACTAAATTGTTCGATGGATCAAAAATGGTTTTGATTGATTGAGTAGAATGGGGTTCATTTGAATCAAGGACCATTAGATCGATCAAACTTGGTTGTATTAATCAAATAAAAAAGTGATAAAATTTTGGATTGATTAAAAGAGCATTCGATCGATCGAGTAGAGAAGGCTATTGGCCGAACACATTTAGATTAATCAAAAGGAAGATCGATCTTGCATACGGGAGGACAAAAGTGTGTTTTGTGGGGATTTTGATTAAGCCTAAATTCTTTAGGTATAAATATGTATTTTTGGATGTCTAAGGTAGTAAGAGAGTAAGATTGAGTCTTGTAAGATTGGGAGAAATATTGTGTGAGAGAGAGCTCTTGTGAAAGAGGGTGGTTTTGTGTAATAGAGAGAAGCTTATGAGCTTATAAGCATCTAAGAATGCATCGTTCTTCCAGAATAGTAAAATTGTTTCTATGGCTCTGTGGGTTTTCCATGTAAATCTTATGTCTTGTAGTGTTCTTATGTATTTAATTGCTTTTGTTGTATGATTATTATTGCATTCCAAGATCCTTTGATAGAATGGGTTGCGATCCTAACACACATCCCCATCATCATCATCATCCATATCTTCCTCTTTTCAATAACTGCATCATTGCACTTATCTGGTTATGTGATACAATTCTCGAGGGGGCATGGACTGACAAAACTCCTCTCTCATGCTTCACTCTTTGAAAAGAGAAAAATCAAGAGACATGTAGCTGATTATGAAAAATCCTTTGTGACTAGAAGCCACTCACATGTAGCATGATGTTCGTTGCCATGTTATAAAAATATTGAAAAATGAAAGGGATGAAGCATTATCATGCTGATTCCTTGTCAACATCCCCTCACAACAGGATCTGTTTGCAATTAGAGGTGTTGATACAAATGCAGTTCTATCTTACTATACACGTTGACAAATCCTATTTACACTTAGTGACCAGTCCAAGGTCACTAATGTCAGATTTGTACCTTTGGGAGCTTAGAAGAATGACATAGAACAGAAGAACCAAAAAGGACTTTTAATCTCTTATCTCTCAATCATTGATAGCCTCGTGTAGTAAAAACTAGGAACTTTTCTTTATTACTACATGTTGAGCATGGAAGTTAGTACCATACAACATGACAAGTCATCGCTAAGTACCTCCCAACTTATATTCCACAAGCTTTTAATGCATACCCTTTTAGTACTATATAGTACCTAGTCTTGGTGAAAATCAAGCCATTACATCTACAATTTTATAGCATAATTTTTTAGGGGGCATCTATTGAGACAAAAAATTCATGAACGAAGAAAATTAACAAAAATACCCCTACCAGCAAATCAAAGAAAATGTCCCATGATTGATTGGTTTCGTTGCCAAGGTCAATTGCGACTGATTATATCTAAAATTGACATATTTCTATATGGAAACATCTGGGGACCCCAAAGTGTGCACAACTTCTCATCAAATCCATACAAAACAACAGTAAAGATAGGGATAAATAAAAGCAACAATCTAAGTCTTACAAGGTTACGGGGTCGTTCTTAGTTATTGATCTTTCATCAAGTTAAAGTGGTTGGCATGCTTGTAATCACATTAGCAAGTCTTTTAGAAGATGGAGCTAAAATTCAACCAAATAAGCCTCAACTGTAGGCTACAAACCATATGGAAACTTATAGTCTATAAATGCATATATTATAAATCTATGAGTAGGATAATACATGGGTTGATAGACTAGGGCTTGACATGTTCACTTTAGAGTCTAGGAGGTTCTTGTCTACTATACTTAAAGATCACTTTCGAATACCAAGAAAGCTCCAAGGAAGCAAGTCCGGATCATGCGAGGACTAAAGAAGTATGTTCACATCATCCGCATCCTTCCACATCTATAAAGGTAAAAGAGGGTTAGTTCTTACTTAGAGACCCTTAAAACCCCCATAACACACCTCTTATATGGTTAGAGATGGCCTTAGATCTAATTTGCACAAAATCAAGGATGATAGAGCACTCCAAGTCTCCAAAGGTGGTGGAGTGCTCTAAATAGGAGTTGGAGTGCTCTAAATAGGAGTTGGAGTGCTTCAACTAAACTGGAAGGATTACACTATCTAGTTTAGAATGCTCTAAGCGCTCCAGAAAGTATCTAGATTCTATTTCCTAAAACTTCCTCTTAGTGGAGTGGTGGAGCGCTCTAATCTTAATGGAGCACTCCAAACTGGGTGGAACATTCAAAATTGAAATCTACGTTCCAGATTTGTTGTCCATTTTAGATGATTCTCATCCAATGGTTATGGTGAGCCATGACCTATATAAAAGAACATTTTTTTTTCTCTTCTAAACCTTAGGGAAAAGGATTTAGATAAAAATTTAAGGGAAGGGAAAAGGGTTTAAAGAGAAATCTAAGGGAAGGAAAAGGGTTTTGGGCAAAGAACTTGAGCTCTACTAGCTTTACACTGTCCACACATTCACTCGAGCTTCAAGCATCTAGAGAAGGAGTTCTTTCTCTCTCTTGTAAACAAGAAGAAAGGCTCCATCACAAGATAAGAGAGGAGGAAGGTCAAGGATGGTTGTCCCTTCACTCCAAAGCATACAAACTCCCAACCTCAAGGTTGAGGTAAAGATTTAGCTTCATATTTTAGAGTTTGCTTACATTGTAGATAGTTTTATGGTTAGATTTACATATTGCTTATCTATACCACTACTCTACATGTGAATCCTTGGAAAACCCCTTTCAAGAGATATAATCCTTATTGAATCTCACTTATATTTTTCCTACAGTAGAGGCCATACATTGTTGTGTGATTTCATATGCATACTTGCCTTCATTAGAGACATTCACACATTCCCTTAATTTGAATAGAGACCAAACTATATTGGTATATTTAGTTATTTGAGAGCCACTTTCTACATCGAGACATTGCATCCCTTACTTAACCAGATTAGCATATTTGGTTATTGAGAGCCACTATTTACATAAGGACTTTGATTCCTTAGTTGGCCATATTGACATATTTGGCTATTGAGAGACACTATTTATATAACCTAACATGGAGCACCTATGTCCAATTTGTGGTATTGATCTAGAGACCATTGATCACATCTTGTTTAATTGTGAGCTCATCCAAGCTGTATGGTTCAGATCTTCCATGGGTTTAAGTATTAGAGATCAAGGAAAATCTTTCACGGAATGGATTCAAGAGTGACTTTAATTTCTACCGTACCAGTGCATACTTAGACAAGGTTCTTCGATTCTATGGTCCATATGGAATGCCCGAAACAAACTAGCTAGTGTTTGAAAATAAGCCTGTCTCAGCAGCGTCCATCATATTTAGTGCAACCAATCTAATAGCTGAATATGATAGAGATCGATTATCTCCAAATCATTGGAAACCACAGCCTATTGGCTCTGTAAAGACAAATGTTGAGGAGGCAGCCAGAAATTATAATGCTACTGCAGCTCTAATCAGTGACCATGTGAGCAACTTTCTAATAGGTGAATCAAAGAAGCTTCATGTTTGTTCAGCTGAAGAAGCAGAAGCTTGGGCGTTTTATCTAGGCCTCAAATTGGCTAAAGAGCAAAATACTGAATCCATTTTGCTGGAAGGGGAATATGACAATCAATCTATTGTGAAGTTACTCCAAGACACAACCAACCAGCTCTACCCCATTGCATATCACAAATATTACTAGGGAATGCAGACATTAGATAATTTCCATATCTCGCATGTTCCTAAAGCCTGCAACAAAGCTGCTCATTCTATGGCAACTGTTGTGGCGAAGGAGCATCTCTCTTGAGTTCAGTATTTTATTTATTTATTTATTTCTTCTTACCATTGAGAGACCTAATTAAGCTTCAATTGTGATCAAAGTACTTTATTTATCTTTATTATCTAATAGCATTTTTTTTCACTCCATAAGCAATGGGCCCCTTGTTACCTTCATATTCATTGTTTAGCCTATTCAGTTTAGTTTTTACCCCAATTATTCACATTTTTGGAACACCAGGAAAGACTTTGTAGTACTTAATAAATTTTTTTTTTCTAATATCCGATTGGATCTAGAGGGTAAAAATAAAAACAATAGGCTTTTGAATCTGTCTCAAGCTATGTAATACTTCAATACTGTAATAAGCATAAAGATGCATGATATTATACCATCACTCAAAAGGATTTGGATTATTATTAATTGATAATCTAAACAAATCTACTACTTAAGTCTATAAAAGGATTACACTCAACCTTCTCTGCTACATTCATGCCAAAAAAAAAAAAAAACTTTTCTACTACATTGTTGTTGCAGGCATGAGAACGTCTACATCTTGACAATATTCGCAGTAGTTGCTTGGGGCCTTCGCCATTGGTTGGTTCACAGGCTTCATAGCTTGCTTTTGAGTTTATGAAAACCGTAGGGTTCGTTGCAACAGATGCGGCACCAGCATTTGCCGTTCATGATATGAAAACTTGGCTCCCTAGGAACTGTTAGTGGCCTCGTTGACCTGTTGACAGAAAAAAACATGAAAAATCTTTAATTATTTTATTTTCTTCTTCTTTGGTAAAATCAATTATTAATAATAATAAAAAAAAATATTGAATGACATTAATGACAGGAGAATGATTGTCTTCTGTAGTCCAACCGAGTTACGTTAGGATTGGTCCAGCCTAGGCTTCCTTCCTTGCTTAAAATTAATAGGAGAGGATCTGTTTGCCTGGACTCAGGATCCTCTGCCTATGTTAAACTACATTAATGTGTAACAAGTGTCTACAGCATGACATGTAAATAAAAATTCAAAACTCCCACTCAAATTTGGTTGTAGTTTTAAAATTTTTTAGCATGTGTTGCATTCTGAGAATCATTGCAAATGTATTTTAACTTACTGCAGAGCATCTGAAGTTCTATTTCCAGCGAATGTAGTCATCACCACCCTTGTATGTTTGGTAATCCATGGCCTACAAACTCGTTTATATAGGCTTCCCTCTCCCTCTACTAATTTGGTCAACTCCTCTTTCTTGTTGACTCAACTAACTTGGTCAATTTAACTTGCATAGTCGTGCCTTAAGGTAGATTAAGGATTTGAATCATCTCCACTCTAGAGCCCTGCTATGCCATTATTAATTAAGGCTGTCAATTGGGCCGGGTTGACCCAAAACCCAACATGTCCGACCCAAAAAATAATCGGGAAAACTCAATTTTAGCTCAAGGCCTAGCCCGCCCTGACTGGAACTAGTTAACAAATGATTATTTTATTTATATGTTGATATTAGGTTATATATATATATATATATTCTTATTCTTTTCGGATCCATATATTTTTAACAAATTTATCATCATCAAATAGTTCAAGTGTCAACTGTTCCAAAAAAAAAAAAATTAAATACTATGTATTTAGGAGAAATTATGTATTTAAAATTAACCTAAAAATTAAGAAAAAAATTTTATTCGGACAACCCGAACTTGGTCCTAAGCCTGTTGTTTTAAGAAGGGCTGAGTTTTGGACTGACGTTTTATTTGGGCCGAGTTTGGGCTCGGGTAAAACATTTCAGTTGAGTTTGTACAGACCTAGACTCGACTCAGCCAGACCTTTTATACAGCCCTAATACTAATCAATACATGACAAGATGGTTGTCATCAAGGAGGGTGTTATAGTAAAGACACAGTAGATAAGTATATTAATCAAAGAATCCATTGTGAGGCATCCAATCATGTCTCTAGTTTGAATCATCTCAAGTTTGAACAGAGCAGTACTTACCCTGATGGGACACAATACCCAATGAAGGATACTTTGATAATTATACAGTACTTATTTACTGTGTATTTACTATAACACCCTGTTTTAATCATAAGGATTTTTCAAGACACATTTGTCATGCATTTATTGGTATTAAAGTGATTCTCTCCATTCAAACATGAGATGTTTTGATCACGTGTCAGCCTGTGGTGTGGGGACAAAGAAGAACTTACTGTTTTGGGTGTAGGAGATCCTTTCCCGAGGCAGGGAAGGGCCTCAGGAAAGCATCTGCTATATCCAATTTTTCTGTCCCTCTGTGTCCCACGCACAAAAGGTGAGTTGTATAGGGTTAACACTGTAAAACCAGTTTTCAAATGAAGAAATAGGTATCCACAGCATGTTGACTTTCATTGGCTAGTTGGTGACTTCTAGTTTGACTATTTATTTATTAATGTTAATGAAACGATGTTAATTTATGTAATTAAAATGTAAAATTATAAAAATATAATAATTCTGTTTATTTGTTGAGTTCCAAGTATTGAGACTTAATAAGCTTGGATGCTACGTTGCTACTTGAACCCTAGGGTTGCCCTAGGTCACTGTAGCCAATAAAGCCTTATAAAAGTTGGTAATGATAAGAGTCTAGGCTGCACAAGTTCCCAGTCACGTGCCCTTGATCTGCTGAGCATTGAATTGCGATGGATAGGTTCTGTTAGGATAAACTCCAGTCAGATTTATCTATCTATTATTATGTACATACATCTACCCTCTAAATGTTGCGATGGACAGGTTCAAACATGTCACTTGCAGTCAAATACCTTTGTGGACAGAAGGGTCTATCAAATAGAGGCATCAATTGAGCTCTTGGGACCATTTCCTTCCTCAGCATCCGAATCTCTTCCTCTTCTATTATCTGCTCCGATTTTAACATTTCCATTAGATTATATTCAAATTTGCACCTGGGTCCCACTGCTGGAGAATATACTTACCTTTTGCAGCTTCTCTTCCAGTTGCCTCTGTTGTTCTAGGAGATTTATCTTAATTGCAACCTATATGTTTGAGAGAAAACTTGGTAAGACAACTACACAAATAATTTAAAATTCTAAAAGACTGAAATGTCTTCCTTGATATGAAAATGAACTAATCTTTTGTTTTTTTGATAAGTAGAAACGAACTAATCTATCAACACTTACCATATCATCAAATCCTGCACGCCTGGCTGCTCTCTGTTGGGTATGAAGCTTGATTTCCAAAGGCTTAGTTTGTGGTTTACTTGGAGTTTTCTGAGTAGCCTGCGGAAAGGCATGAACAATCTTGGCTATTTATAGACCACTTTCATTTTTTTATTTGTGTGTGTGTGTATGAGAGAGAGAGAGAGAGAGAGAGAGAGAGAGAGAGAGAGAGAGAGAGAATTAAATGCTATTTACCTTAGATTTATCATGCACCCTCTCTTGCAGATGTCCTTTAGACTGTAAAAGCATGCATGAGGTAGGGATCAAACATAAAGAAATATCTGGTTTGATTGAATTTTAAATTTTACCTCTGAATGAAGTCTGAAGGATTGTTGAGGTTGAATGCATCTCACCACTCTTCTAGCAGCGGAATGAAGAGTAGAGTGTGAACTAGTCTTCAAATACCAAGGACAGAATGATCGAAAAAACAAATTTTAGTAGAATAAAGAATAATAACAACAAAAATAAATAAATAAATAAATAAATAAATGTGTCCAAAGAAAGACACTTTATCTAAATTAAGTGGTTCGGCAGGATCTCGTCCCAGCTGAGCCTGAGCCTTACCCAAGGCTCCCGAGCACAAGCGAATGATGCTTGGCTCAACTAGATCTGTGGACAGCCACATAACACCACCACCACCACCAACAACAACAATAACATTCTCTAGTTTTGAAATATAGTGGGAGAACAAAAAGGAGCAAGTTCTTAACCTTTGGTGAAGCTGAATTGTTAGGGTCTTCCATGTTACGCTGATGGGGAAGAACCAACATTGAATTTAATTTAAAAGGGGGTGGGGGTGGTGATTTGGGGATTGGTAAATGATGGGTTTTCTTTCTGTTGCTACATCACCAGTTGCTTAGGGTTCTTCATGCTTCTTTCCATCCATCCACCTACCAAACTTTCTGATCAAACTTCCCTCTCATGCATTTCTGTAATTCCATCACACTTATCACAGTTTTCGAAATCTCATGCTGGGTTTAATTAAGCAATACTCCCACCACCCTAGTAACGAATCCAACTGTCGGGTCAACTACCAATCACTGTCCTTTCAAACGGCAAACACATTGTAAAAAGGCCTAGTGACCAACAACGGGTTGTTAGCAGCCCATTTTCAAGTATTTCTTGTTTTATCCGTTATCTTTTTTCTATTCTTTTGGTACTTGGTTTCTAACTGTTTTTAAGCAATAACTTAATATATTAATTCCGTTAACAGGAATTGAAAGGGGCCTTGAGGAATGGAACCAATGTCCTAAAGTTTGGTTGTGATTGGACTATTGTGACCTACTGATTAAATGCTTGGAATTGAAGTTACGAGAAATTATAAACAATACCCTTGAAAATTGATATCTACTGATACATTGTTTTTCTTTGGAAGAAACTTAAGCGTCTTCTGTTACAACAAATACATCTCTTGCGTTAATTATTTATGGTCTGCTGCTGTGGCCCACCCTTTTCTACATAGTTAGCTCTATATGGCCCAATCTATATCTATGACCCAATAATGAATCGGATTTGATGATGCTCATTAACTCTTTTTAGGGAAGAAATGAATTGGTTAAGTGTTGGTGGTATTTTCACCTTGACCCAGGTTCAAGTGAACCATGTAGTCAGAGTGGGTTCGGTCCATGACTCACTCAAGAGGACTATCACAAGCATAGAGGGGGAGAAATGACGAACAAATGGAACTTTTATTGAGATGAAAATTAATAGCATAGTATAGGTATCTTACCCAATCTGAAGAAGCCACAACTCTTATTTGAAGTGTCATCCCTAGTAGTAAGCAAGTCAATGACAAGAGCAACGAATGAATTAAATCCAATCCTTAAAACCAAGTTACAGACTACCTTATGCTACTCCTACTCCTAAGATAGACTAACTCCTACTGCTAAGATAAATTAAATTTGAAGATGAGGTTGAGAGAGGTCTTTCTTCTTTCTATCTCCTGTCTATTTATATTGGACTGGTTTGTTCCAATACCATTCCCTTCCTGCATATCGTTGGATGGTTGTACCCCCTTTTCCCTGTTTGTTGATGTAACTATCACCCTCACTCCTCATCATGGTGTTGAGTGCCTATAATGGGGTGTGTCGTGTTCTTGAATCAATGGCCCACATTTGCTACATGTATTTCTACTATAATGGCTTGGACACATATTGACATTTGGAAAAAACTTGCTTTCCTCACATCCTTGCCGTGGACATACTTTATATCCTCATGCTAGTGGGTGGATTTGGAGCTAGTGGAATCCATGTGTCTTGATATTACAAGTGGAATTTAAAATGGTATAAACAAATGCCCCTGCACATGTCTAGTTTAAATCTTAACTAGACATGTGTTCTCTTCCATGAACAATCTAGATTCGTCCATATAAGCAACTTTGATTGCTTTGGCAATTCATGCAACTGTAATTGATTCGACTTGGTAATCTCAATCGTTATTCCTTCAAGATGAAACAATCTCAACAGCCAACTATGCCCCGGTTTGGTTAACTTCTAGTGACCTCGTTTGGAGTGAATTTTCAGCGTTTCCGCTTAGGAAACTAAATCATTCTTATCCTCAAACAACAACCCTTATCTTCCGATATCTATAAATACCTTCACCGAGAATCGATTTGTTCTCATCTTCCTTCGTCATGATCCTATGCCAATCTTCTTCTCAACCATGCCAATGGACCTTGAAACTCTGAAGGCGGTTCCAAACCTTGTTAAATGGGTAATCCCTCTTTTCATCCTGCATCTAATACTCCAATTTCTTTCTTCACGAGATTATCTAATCTCTACTTCTAATGCCAAGCCCCTTGCCCAGTTTACCCTCCTATGGATAGAGGGTGGTTATTTTGTTTCAGGTCTCCTTATTTCCCAAGGTGTTTTACCTTTTCTAAGGAGATTGATGGTTCCATAGATGCGTCAGATGATCCTGGGGTACCTTTTGGATTGTGGAGGGGTGTTTTACGTATAGGGACAAAGCACCATCCACAACTTTGCAGATGGAGCCTTGTTCAACATGTTGCCCAGCTTTCTACGTATGCCACAGTTCTAAAAACGGGCATGCACTAGGAGAGACATATTGACTTAAGTCCCTTTATTTGCTCATTTGACATCAAATTGTTCTTTAAGGTGACCTCTAGAGCGGTGAAAAACACACTTCACTCTGGGCTCCTCTATTTGTAGTGATAGACAGGTTGAGCAGTTTTTGCTATGACCCATGCCTTTTCTTTATTCAACATCAGCCTCTGTGCCTCATGCCGATTACTATTAGGCTATCTTCCACTGTTTATATGACTATTAACGATTTTAAGAAACAATGTATTATCTTGATACAAGCTTTTGTACTATATTGTCTCATAATATTATTAATAGGACATTTTTTGTCTTAGCATGAGCCTCTGTACTTTTGACTTATAATAAAATTATTATTAGGACATTTTTTCCTTAGACATTTTTTGTCTTGATATAAGCCTCTTTACATTTGATTTATAATAATATAAACATGACATTTTTTTTCCTAAAACACTTCTCATCTCGATAAAAGAAATTTAAGTGGCTTCAAATGTTTATCATCAATTTTTCTTGCATATTATTTTCCATCGATGTGCATAAGACAATACGTATGCCCATTGATGACCTAGCTCACCCGATATGGTCATGTCAAAGAAAATGACCACTTCCAAATATTTGAGTCTTTTACACCCAAAGGTAGTATTTGTGGATGGTAAACTTCTACCTCATTGTCTATTCAAGTTGATTTGTTGGTTCCTCCTAGTCTAGTCCACCTTTGTTGGTTCCTACAAAGAGTGGAGCTTGTTTGGGACGATCCTTGCACTGGTGTGGTACCTGCCGAATGACCTCCAACGATCAAGCTAAAAGGTTTTAGTTTATGATTGTGAGGTTTAGTTATGTTACCTCAGCTTTTATTGTCTTCCCTTGTGGAGGGCGTTTGGATCTTCTTATAGAGGTTGATGACGCTTGATCCCTTTGGTTTAGGGATTGAAATCTCTAGGATCTTTGGAGGTTGAGATGGAAGCAATTTGAACTACTTTAACCATCTTTTAATGAGTTGTTGGAGTGAAACTCACTGATAGATTTTGAGTTGATCATATCTTTGACTTAAAGTTCAGTCTGTTACACTGTGTGAATTAGAGACCACGTAACTTGACGTGATTAAGAATGAGTTTGCATGCAAATGACATGTTTTAAAACATCTCAAATTAGGTTTAACTAAAGTGTCCTTTAGACTCTGTCTTGTCTGGCTTGGTTTAGAGTAGACCAATCCGAGGTGAGACTCGGTTTACAATGAGCCACCACACAGTTGGATCCATCTTGGAAATAACACATGGTAGAATTTAATTTGTGGGGGTTTTCGCCCACTACAGTTGCCTCCCCAGTTCCTTATTTGTTGTGCAATGATGACGAATGGGGAACTAAGTCAAAATCTTCATTCCTTTTGCCTTTGCATTTAAGTTAATAGGCGTGCGTCTGGTGAAAGAGGTCTTCAAAGGCTCTTGAGGTGACTTGGAGTTGGAGGGTTGTTAATTACTCTTTTAATGGGTTCCGATTCTGGAGTGCATTTTCTCCTAGAGCTTTTATGGATGATTGGACGGTTGTCTTTCCCACTTATTTGTAGATGGAGAATTTTTTGGGTGCGATAATGGTGATGAACATCCCTTGGAGTTTTAAGGTACCTTGATTTATTCATGTAGAGTTGTGTTAGTGTCTTTTGGATTGCTTCATTTTCGATTATAAATCTTCTCTTCATGTTAGGACTTCCACTCCATTCTTGTTTTTTCAAAACCATGTCTTTTCCAAATGCTTCTTCTAATAGCTATGGTCCTATTGAGGATCCTCCCACTTGGCAACTGAACATTCACATGGGTGATCAGGCAATGACTGCTACCGACTTTGCTGCAGAGAGTGAGGACGTAGCGATAGCAATTACGGAGGGGATTATACTTCCCCAAGATAGAAATCATTTGGAGGGGATGATGGACGAAGAAGTTATTGTCCATGGTCTTGCACTCAGTATAAGGGTAAGTCATATATATATTATTTCTTTTTGTCATACCATTATGTGGGCATCACAGAAAGACTAGGTGGTTTGCCTGCCCCACTTTTGGGAACCACACACCATCAACTTGGGTTAGCCTTTGTGCTTTGGTTTGGAGTCACCACCAACTCAGGTTTTTATAAGCGGGGTTGGATGCCTACCTCCCTTCTAGGGAAAATGAGGATTGTTAGGCCTTGCAACCGGGCTAGGCACTTGGGCCTAGGGATTAACTCTCAAACTAGTCTGGTTTCACAGGGATTCAGGTAAGCTATTTGATTGCAATTGGGGATGGTGTTAGGCACCCTAATTGTACACCTTTTTAGAGTGGCTCTTCTGATTTAGCAGTATCTAAATCTTATTGAATAGAATAAAAGAATTATGGTTTTTGAAAGATTTTCTATCAGTATACTTGAACTTTCATTTAGTACGCCTGAATTTTCATTTAGGTTCAAATTCAAGTATATTACTTGAAATTGATTTTTATGGGTTTATTTTATTAGCAGGGGCTTGTCCTATGATTATTAGAGTTTAAATTAATGTTCATGGAATTTTTAGAGGTGACCAACCCTTAATTATTCTCTGTTTTATCAACAAGGGTAAAATAGGAATTTTGCCCTCAGTATGCCTAATCTTTTTTAGACATACACCTGATCTTTGGTATACTTGATCTTTCACAAAGTGAAAGTTCAGGTGTACGGTCTTGGATGGGCCTCACTTAATCCTTGCAGTCATTTCCAAGTTTTGGAAATTAGTCATGAAATGTATTCTAGGGTTTTGTATGTCAGGAGGTTACTATGAACCACTGGACATATGGGGATAGTTTGAGACATCATCTCAAGTAGGTACGCCTAAAATAGAAGGGTACGCTTAAAATTGATGTACACCTGATCTTTCACAAAGTGAAAGATCAGGCATATTAACTTAGATGGTCCCCACTCAGCTACTTTAGCACATTAGAAGCGTTAGGACTTTTTGGGAGGGACTTTTAAAGGCATGAGGGCCTCTATCGGTTGATTAGGCATTCAGGGACAGTTGGGAGACTTTTCACCTAGGTATGCTTGAATTACCAGGGTACGCCTAAAATTGAGGTATGCATGATCAAGCGTACTGTGCATGTTCCAAAAATCTAACAACCTATTTTTGGATTTTTAGGCTAGTTCCCGAGGTCTGCTTGGCATGGGGATTTTCAGAGGGATGGGTGGTTACCTTAGAGAGTCCTTTGAGAAAGCCCAGCCCTTTGGGATAAGGAGAGACCTTCTTTTTGATTTTCCAAAAGGGTGGGTAATATGCATTTTAGCATAGGGTTTAAACCAAGGGGAAGGTTGTGGGGCCCCTTCCAGGAAATTTACAAATGAGGTTGAGCCTAAATTTTGTGGGGAAACCATATGATGGGTAGTGCATCTTCAATTCAAATTTGGGATCCAAATTCTATATACACAGTGAGTTATGGTCTAAACAAGGTAAGTGACTAACTAAACACAGATCACATACAGTAGGGAAAATATTTAGAAATAAATAGTAAGAAAATATCAAAACACAACAAAAAAACTTATAAAAATTAAATTAGATACCTAAATTAGTTAACTAAACAATATAATAAGAATTAAGGCCAAATAGATTTCGTGGAGAGAATAAAAATTTCGGGATCACCCCTAACTCCATCTACATAATGTGTGAACACACTTTTTTAGGGGGAAATATGGGCCCACTTTTGAAGTCAAACGACCTCTTCTTGGGCCCAAATTTGGAAGGTAGGTGGGTTAGGGGGATGGTGACTTATAGTCAAAACTTAAGCTCTTCACTTGTCCCCTTGAGAGAAGTGTAGTTATCATATTTAAAAAAAAAAAAAAAAACAATGAAGGGAGTCTGGACTCGAGTGTGGGGTCATTTGCAGCATGAAGGGAATCTACTAACATTAAATGAAAAGGAATGGGGGGGACCAACCTGACCGAGATGGGTGTCCTTCTTTTCTCTCTTCTTTCTTTCTCTTTTTGTTGGGTTTTTCTCTCTCTCCTCTTCTATGAATTAGTGGGGGGATTTGTAGGTGGAGACCAAGCAGGGTGAGGTGGTGGTGGTGACATAAGGTGATGTGGAGAGGTGACATAGAGTGAGGTGGAGAGGAGGAATGAGAGGAGGGGAGTGAGGGTGAGGTGGTGGAAGCCTCTAGAAGGAGGTGAGGTGGAGGGGGCATGTGGTTGGAGGCTATGAGGAGGTG
>JAOXJP010276676.1:0-19785 GCA_025762735.1 Platanus orientalis
TACTCTCACTCACTTGGGATCCTATATAGCAGAAGCCCGTAGCCATAACAATGGATTGACATGTGATGTTACAGGGTAAAAGTGTCAAAATACCATGTAATTTGAGCATATGATTTGACGATTTTACCCATGTGGCTGTCATAGTCTACGCTTCTGCTACAGCGAATCCTCCTGACTCCCATAGTCTACGCTTAAGTGTCTGTCACATTATTGGTTCTTGAGTTCCCTTGATATGCACTCCACTTTAAAATTGACGAAGCAATGATGGACATCAGGGAGGCATCATGGTCCCGGGACCAACTTATTACGACTGTTTCTCATTTTAATCCTCAATCCTTCAAGTTCAATTCAAGACCCGATCAATGATCCCATGTGAAAAACACGTGGGCGGAAAAAGTGAAAAACACCCAGCAGTGGTTCAATATATATTTTTTTGGTGATGGTTCACTTTTTCTGCCCATGCATCGCCTGGTGCTCCTGGTGCTACAGTTTCAGTACAGGAAATCCGCTTTGTAACCTAAGCCCAGCCCGAAGAAGAATTTGCAAACCCTAGTCTGATATCATATTGAGTTACCAAAAAAGAAAAAGTCTGATACCATATTGGTCCATGGTTGATCCCACTTAAGCCAAAGTTGCTATCAATTCAAGGTGACGAACGTATTGTTTTTATTTTATAGGGCTAAAAAACCAGCCTAAGCTCAGGTCACATAATTGTGAGTTCAATCCAGGCCCAAAGCAAAGCGGGTGATCTTAGAAGCTCATTGGTTTGAGTAGCCTATCTTCTCCACTAATTAATCGGAGTAGATGATGAAAGTGAATCAAAGAAATCGTTGGATTTCGAAGTGGCAAATTATGACAAACTAATACAAGAAGCTTATTTGATGTCTATAGTGAATTATAAGTGGACGCGTTGTATTAGGAGCCAAAAAAAAAAATCCTAAAAAGTGTTCAGTTGAAGATGGATGTCCAAAAAGAGACCAAATTCAAATAACACATCATGTGTCAATCAACGGCACACTTACAGAGGTGTGTCAACATAGACAAACATTCTCATTACAGAGAGATTTCAAATTGTAAACATTTCTGATTAGGTTCGCAACACCCCCAGGAGGCAAGACACAAAGGGGTGAGATCCATTCGCTTTTTGGATGTAGAGAGGATATCAACCCGATTAGTTGGGGTTGACTTGGGATTAGGTGCTGCAAAAGCAGTACTGAATCTGTATGGCCTTTATATACAGCTGATACGTACGAAATACTTTTCTGGCCGGTTGCTGTACCACGTATTGACTGTATGTTAACAGCTGCACAGATTGCAGCACCTGCTGGCCCCACTCAAAGAATCTCACAACTCACAATCATACCTCACATCTTGACAACATATAGGATGAAATAAAGTCCTGCAAAAACTTTTTTTTTTTTTTTTGGGGGGGGGGGGGGTGTTGGGTTGGAATATAATATTCATAAAGACAATGGTTATTTCCAACTTGTTTTTAAATATTTCATTTTTCAAGTAAAAGATTTCATTTTAATGGAACAATTTTTTTTCCAACCATAGGCTCAACTATCATCTACAGGTTGTTTAATTCCAAATTCACAACTTTTTTTTATTACAAAAAAAGTGAACTACAAATATTTTGTACAATCACATTACACTTTTAGAGTTTATATTCTATACATCTATTGATTCTTATACAATAATTTCAATGACTATCTTATACATTATATTTGTGTGTTTAAAAGAATTCTCACATGAAAATCTAAGTTCCATAGCATCAACTATTTATCACAACATTCTATTTTATCTTGGATTCCACAAGAAAACCCAAGATAAGATATTGTCAAAATATCAACTATTACAAAGAGTCTCCAACATCAGGACATCACGCGTAATTGTGCATGTGGAAGATGTGGTCCTAACCTAAGTAACAATGATGGATGATACCTCCTAAGAGAAGGACATCGCAGAAATTTTTTGGCTTACCACTTATCTCAAAGGCATACTCTCCACATATAAATGATGATAAGATTACTTTTCTTGGAAGTTCACTTCATTGTTCAGCTCATGCTCCACTATCTTTTAGGAAGGTTTGAAGAAGAAGCTTTCCTCTTTCTGAAAAGTTAGTCCCCAGCCTTACCTATGGCTTTACAAAACTTTGCTACATTTAACCTTGAGTGCAAATGCTGTAGATGGGAAACAAAATGCTAAGCTTTGGGGTGGACTTTCCGAACAATGGACCTAGCCATCTGGATTGCATAAAATAAAGACTAGTAAGGTTGCATCCATCACAGAGGTCTAAAATACAAATTCACATTAAAGAATCCAGAATAACCTGATTGATGCATGCACAGACGAGGACTGAGGGATCATCATCTTCTTACTATTTAAAAGTGGAAGTATCAAGATTGCTGTTAAGGCAAATGAAACTGTGGTGCTTGCTGTTTATTTAACTCATCAAACCCTTGATGTGTCCTAGTGCTCCACCTGGAGAATTTCCATTGCTGTGAAATGCATAAGCCATGAGGTCCAGAAGGAAAATTTGAACTTACTTTGAGCCCTGCTAGTTCAATTCTATTGCGAGATTGCGGGCTCGAATGAAGCTTAGCTAAAAAGGAGAAGCATCAGCAGACTGCACTCGGTCTGAAACTAGGATCCATAACGGACTGTACTGAGCACAAAGAAGAACTGGAAAAGAGAAGAAGAAGAGAGAAAGAACTCAGATATTTTCTCTTGCTTATTAGAGAATGAGAATAAGACCTACTTTGTACATTGCATGCCCAACTACCCTAGGTAGAGGTTAATGGATTGACTCAGACAGTTGCTCTGTCCAACTTAGAAACATATCCACAACACAAATGCTTCAATCTTCAATCTTTGCAGCACCCCTACTGGTCTGCATTCCACAACCATAGATTGTGATGATATCTAATGGTGTACAAATATAAATAACTACTTTGACATAGACCTATCCATTCAAAATGCTCCATCTGAGAGGAACATATAGCGGCAGTTAGAGAATATCAACTAAAATAGGTACCTTTCTCACTAAGATGCCAGTTGAGCTGGTCATGAAGGATACCCAATCGAAGACGTGACAATCCATAGAGATTCCTTTACTCATTTTGAGACAGGTGAGTAAGTACATAAACATACTTACATCAGTCAGGTAAGTTTTAGTTCTTTGGTTTCTGATGCCGCTGGCAGGAAGTAGTTTGATACGGAGAACAAATTAAAAAAAAGAAAAGAATAGCCACAAGACACAGTAGACCAGTACAGTGCCATTTTCAACCAGTAGAAATCATCTGTCAGGAAAAAAATGCATCATAAGCAAATTCAATCTTTTTTTATTAGTTCCTACTATTGGTAAGTTTTAAACTTTTTTTTTTGTTTTTTGGAGAGGTAAAATGAGACTTAATTGAAGAGGCAAAAAGAAACAAAAAAGATGAAGATTGACGTACAACAGTAGAGGAGATACAAAAAGGATGAAGATTGACGTACAACAGTAGAGGAGATACTCAAATTTGATGTAGAGCTGATGGTCAAAATAATGCAGAAACAAGAATATAATTAAATAATCCAAAATTTAATTCTTTAAACGCAGAAACAAGAATATAATTAAACAATCCAAAATTTAATTCTTTAAACACTTTCAAGCATAGTAATTAAACCCAGACCGGACCAGTCGGTTGGACTGATAAACCAGTGACTCAACACCTAAATCGGTCCAAGTTTCTATTTGGATTGTTTTTGTTATAAACCCGACAGGTTTTTTGTTAAATCGTCCAGCTCGACTAGTTGAACCATCTTTTGAACTTGGTTTTTTAAATTATTAAAGGATGAAAAACAAGTTTTATAAAGATTTGAACTAATGTCTATTGTCTTAACCACTAGACTACTAATCATCTTTTGTTTTGTTCCCATCACCAAAAAATAATAAATTAAACAAACTTTCATTTTATATACATGGCTTTTTGTCTATTTACATTAAATTTTTAAGAATATGTGAAGTAAAATTGTAGTATTATTTTTTCAACTTATTTTATTATTTACTTAATTTTTATAAAAGATTTTAATTTTTTAATTATCCTTGCGGTTTGACCAGTGACTCACTAGTTGAACTAGTGACCCACTAGTTGAACTAGTGAGTGACCCTGTGACTTAGCCTCTTGGCCACGTCAATGTCCGATTTGGGTTTGATAATTATGCTTTCAAATAGACCAAATTTTAAGAAAATATAAGAATTGAAGGGGAGAATTAGAAATGGGGGGTTTAGAAGAGATTATGAAAGAAAATAAGGGAGAAAAATAGAAAGAAATAACCCAAAAGGATAATTTTGAAATTTCCAAAAAAGAACCTATAAATTACCAAAATACCCCTGATTATGTGTCAAAAATTATGAAAATTTTCATATATTTTATCACTTACACAACGGTGCTATAATTAAAATTTCATGCAATTTAAATAAGATATGCTATGTAAAAACATGAAATTTCAGAATGCTTAAGATTCTTTTAATGGAAGTTTAAGAGAAGAATTATAATCTTTTAGAATAGATAGGGAAAGAAGAGGGGAATTAATGGGGAAACTTAGGGCTTTGGTAAGGGACCACAGGAGGATCAAGATCTTAACATAAGAGAATAAAAAGAAAAAGAATAAAGGAATGCGATTTTAAATGTATACCTAGAAAAATCGACAAAGCATACCTTAATGATGTAGGGCTGTTTGGATTCATTGTATGAAAGTTGTGGCAGTTGCGGTTGCAGTGTGGTTATGGTAGTTGTAGGAAAGCCACAAACTAAACTATATTATTTGGTTTACTACTGTTTAAGAGCTGTGTGATAGCAAAAGCTGCATTGAGTTTTTTGGATAATTTTTTATAGTTGTTGTTGAAAAGTAAAAATATATTTTTTAAATAAGACAAATCAACATATTTCAACATTTTTTACTAAACACACTATACCTTAAATATTTTAAGAATTGAAATAAAAAATAAATGAATGGGTCATACATGAAAATTAAACTTAAAAATGTACTTAATACTAACATTTTTCTTTGTTTTAATTCTAATTCACATAAGTATACTAATAAAAAAAAAATGTATAATAAAACTACATTAATGGTATGCATTGTAGATCTGTTGAACAATAGTATCTCGAACTGTATCCATGATATAGCTCCTGATTTACATCTACTATAACATCATATTCTTCATTATACCCATTGTCATCATCAATCTGCATATGGTAGTCCTCATATTTAGCAAAGAAGTTGTCCAAAATAGTTTGTTGACGTATGAAATTAAGCATTGCCATGCAAGTAATAATGATCATTGTTTGTATGTCTTGGAAATCCACCCGATATTTACACCAAATTTCAATCAATTTTCAACGTATTAATCAAAGGGAGGGGGCATGGTTTAAAAATTTGGCCGTTTTGGTCTTGGATCAGATCAAATTGGACTCGGCCGATCCTGATCTTGCATGTAGATCGGCTCCATCTTGGATCGGGTGATGGATTGGCCGATCCAGATGATCTAGGACTGGATATATAGTCCGACCCAAAGTTAGATTGTCCGATCGGACTTAGAATTGGCCAAACCTTATACAAAAGCAACTTTAAATGAACGATTCTTTTCTCCCATTTCTTTGCATTTGCAACTCCAAACTTCGATTTTTTTTCCATTTTTTTTATATTTCGCATCCTAACACCCTTATGTGCCATTTTATACAAGTTTTGAAGATCAAAAACTTGTATTTTGATGGATTTAAATGGATTGAAATATGAGATTTTTGGGTTTTTTTACAAAATATAAATGGTATGATTTTTTCCTTAAAACTCCATTTTGATTAAGTCTTTTGTAATAAAAAAATAGATCAACACATTTAGATGTTAAATCTACCAATTTATTACATAAAAAACAAGATTTAAGTGGGATTTAATGGATTAAACACACTTCTTGTAAAAAACAGACATTTTTCTAAAAATTCTAAAATAAATATACGTTGTTTATATGATATAATAGACCATAGATCTATGGGTTCGGGATCAAAACCCATTGATCTATGGTTGAACTTGATTTTTTTTAAATTAATCTGAAAATTAAAAATTAAATTTTTTTTATATATAATTATTTTTTTTCTAAATTTGATATTATATTAACAATAAATGCAATCTTATAGTGTGATTTTTGTAGGTTATTTCACTACATTTTAATTTTAAACACTTTTTGTAAAATATAAGCATTTTTTTTTTCAAAAATTCAAAAAAATTGTTATATTTATGATATAATAGGCCATAGATATATGGGTTTGGGATTGAAACCCATTGATCTATGGTTAAACTTGAATTTTCAAAAAAAAAAAAATTTTTAATTCATTTGAGAATTAATTTATATATATATATATATAATATTATCTATTTTCATAAATTTGATAGTGCGTTATATTTTGTTAAACAAATGCAATCTTATAGTGTACTTTTGTAGGTTATTTATGTCTTATGTGTAGAATGTATATGTAGCATTGTAGATTTGTAGGTGCATGTTAGTTAAATTGTTAATGTTATTTAAATTTGATTGATATTTATTATTTTATGTGCTTTTTGTATTCTTTTATAGGTTTAGACTTTGAGAGTATAAGAAATGACTTCAGGTTCAAGTTCAAATAGGAAAGAAAAGGTTCTAGATATTAGTTGGTCACATTGTATTGCATTGATTCCATGCAAGAAACAAGTGAAGTGTAACTAGTGCAATAAGATTATATGGGATGGTGTGAGAAGGTTGAATCATCGCATTGTCAACTCAAGGGGAGACGTTGAACCATGCCTGCAAGCACCAAAGGAGTTGATGTTTGATATGCAGGTACACTTGAGAGATGTTAAGAAAGAAAATGATTTAAAGGATAAACAAAAAGAATTTCTGTAAGAGCAACTTAGGGGGAAAAACAACTTATGGTAGCAATGAGAGAAAATAGATAGTTTGTACAAGCTGATGAGACGAGGAAGAGATTCTTTGTTTATGGTCCTCCCACTAACATAGAAGGGATGGATTCTCAATATCATCTTGGAGGTGAGTCATCTTCATAGCTAACTTTTGGGAGGAGTGAGACCTACAACGAGCTTGTAGAGATTGAGATTGAGATGACACATTATGAAAAAGAGAAAACTATATCTAGATAGTGATCAACTGAACCAAACAAGTATAAAAAAAGGGAGCAAAATAAAAAAGAATCAAGGTTATGTTTAAGAAAAAAAGAGGAAGATGAAGTAGGGAATGGGTATGTAAGTGGATGGTATATACATGATGGAATCCCATTCTTTGCTACAAAGAGTCTATTTTTTCAGAATATATGAAATATTATTGTAGATGCAGGGCTAGGATATGATGCCCTAACCCATATCAACTAACAAATATTTATTTACCCAGCGAAATAGATGACTTGAAGGATTGTATTCAAGGTTTAAAGAGGTTCAGGTTTAAATATGGATGCACTATTATGTGTGACAGATGAACTTCAAAGAAAATGAAGTCATTGATAAATTTTATGGTGTATTGTCATAGGGATATGATCTTTCACAAATCAGTTGGTAGCACAGGCCACTCAAAAACAAAAGAGTACATTTTTGGGTTGATAGATAAAGCGGTGGATGAGGTGGGTGAAAAAAATGTTGTCCAGATTGTGTGATGGACAACGATGCAACATTTAAAGCTGCAAAGGTGATGCTAATGCAGAAGAGAAACCATTTGTATTGGACCCCTATGCCGCGCATTGTGTTGATCTCATGTTAAAGAAAATTGGATAATCAAATAATATAAAAAACGTTATTGATAAAAATAGAAAGATTATTAGTGTCATTTACAACAGTGTGCAAACAATAAATTATATGAGGACAACTATATAGAGGCCTATGACTTATTGTGCCTAGGGATCAACTATTTTGTCACAGAGCACATGACTTTGGAGAGCCTGAGACATAGACATGCTCTCCAAAGATATTTAATGGATAAGGTATTTTTATGCTATGTCGGAGTTAATGACAAGAATAAGTTGATTGTAGGAATATGTAAAAATGTGTTGGATAAATCATTTTGGCATAAAGTAGATGAAATATGTAAGGTCATAGAACCTCTTATTAAGGTTTTAAAGCTTGCAAAGATAAAACGCACACTATGCTTTACATCTTGAGGCAATAGATAGGGTAAAGAGATGCATAGATACCATACGTAATCATAAAGCGTTACCAAGATCATTGAATTAAGGTGGAATAACCAACTCCACAAAAAATATATGTACAATAGGTAATGTGTAATTTTTTTATAGTTACTTGTTGTAGATAGCTTAAAATTTATGTTTACGGGTTAACTAACTCTATGTAATCTTATTTGTCAACATACTTCTTGAATTTGCATTTTTACTATCCTGACCCAAAAATGGCTTAGAAGGCAGATGTCATTAGATGAATGAAAACAGTAATTGAATGACTTCATAGGGATTTATATAAACAAGAAGTTGTAATGAGTTTTTAATTTTGATTCAAATCATTGCATACAAAAGTGATTATGCTTATATTTATTCTCAGTTGATCCGAACAAATAAATTGATATATTGTTTGTGACTCTATAGATGAATCAATTTATGAGTGAGGAAAGATTTAAGTTAAATCTCGCATTGCTTGCTATGAAGAACTGTCGATCATGTATATATATATATATATATATTACCAATTGGTGGGGCTTGTATGAAGATAGTAAGCTTGTTCTTGAAGAAATTGCCATCAAAGACCTTAATCAGATATCATTTTCTTTTAAATGAAAGAAATTAGAACACATTTTCTTTGATTCAAACAAAACCAAGAAAGAGGTTGAAGATATCAAACTTTTATAAATTAGTGTATATGCATTATAATATGCGGTTGAAAGTTTGTAATTTATTTAATAGGCAACAAGATGCCGACTTCTTAAATTCCATCGACCTCAACGACAGCTTTATAATTGATGATAAATTGGTATATATGCATTTTAATATGCGGTTGATTATCTATAATTCTATTCAATATTTTGATTATTTTTAGATTCTCTTAACTCCTATACATGAAACATGATAAAAATTATAAAATTTTTAAAAGCGATTCAAATCAACCAATTCCTTCCTCTGGTACTTACTATTTGTAGTTTTTTTCATTAGAAGGTAATCTTGACTTTACTGGAAATGAACTCTAGGTGATACCCAAATATGCTTCAGGATATTGAGTATATATCTATTCTTTGCTTCTAGGTTGGCTATACTCAACGTGCATGGGAAGGATTCTAAAGCAAACAACGATGCAATTTTTGTGGATGAATTGGACATCTCTAACAACAAGACAATTTAGAAAAGTTGAGTTTTCAGCCCGGTTGCTGAACTCTGTTTCCCAGCTAGAGATTATCATAGGTTTGTAACCAGATTTTGCATTCTTCGAGGTCGAGTAACTTCTAGCTATCTAACTTCATGATAAACCATTCTCCATTTTTTTTCGTTCTAACATAAAGAAAAGTCAATATTTCTGAAAACATACCACAGGTGGATAAATCAATTACTGTGATTTCTAAGATACATTTAAGTCCGAATGTCACAACAGAAGCCTGGGGATTTATTCCTTGGAACAAACAATTTCTCATAGTTTGCTGCACAGGTATTTCCCTAAACCAGAACCCTTAATTCTAGTTCTGTTTTTATTACTAGTTCAGTGCCAGTTATGAATTCCATTACTAGTATTGTCTCTCTTCTCTCTCTCTCTAATGATAAAAATGAGAATTTCTTAACAAGAGAGAGAGAACAGAGAAAATAAAATAAAACATAAGAAATAAGAAATAGGGCACAGGAGGCCACGTCACGTCATTAATACAAGTTAAACATAAATCAAAGTTAGCAACTTGATTTACGGCAACTCAGGTGGTAGCCCACACCTGTATGTCCAATTCTAGAAGAACCCGTTAAGAGTGCATAGGTAACTAGGTAGTCAACTTTAATTAGATTTCATTTCAATCATGGTTAAGAAAATCAACTTTCTTCGAGTATATTCTCACAACACCAAGAAGAAGGTAACCCAGAACTCTATATGTTACAGTAACTTCATGTAGCATGATCTTACATGCATGAGATGACAACAAAAGAATATGAGAAATGCAGTTGACAAGTGGTGATGATCAAACTAATCAAGGCAAACAGGATTAAACGACCAATTTAGAAATGTCAAAACCAATGACAACTTAATAGCTTAGATTTTTTATGCTTTTCACTTTGATGAGTATCTAACTCCCAAGGCAAGTGATTTGTGTTCTTAAATTGTGATTAAAGTACCATGCCAAGCCAGAACATTAGCAAGGTCATCAAAAAATCTTGTATGCTACGGCAGTTTGACCCACAATCAATACCTGGTTTGACCAAATGCCAGTCTTATTGAGCAAGCAAATCTCCTTTTCAACCCATAGCAGGTTATAGTGGCCACTCCGGTCAAACTTCTAAGTTTTTTGGTGTGTTTATAGCCTTTGAAATAAGCTAAAGCCATGATGAGAGCATAAACCTTAAAACCTCCATGAGTAAGAGACAAAAAAAAAAAAGAAATGACATCATGGAACAGAAAAGAGCGACAGTTTACAGAACAATCTGAGATGGATAAAAAGGAAACTTGAATCTCAAAGACATACGAACCAACAGCCAAATAATCGAAGAGATTGGGAAAGAGAGACTTACCTACACCAAAATATACATAAAACTAACCTTAATTAGAGCTTCAAATCGATGATCCAAATATATAAAAAACACTAATTAACAGAGATATTCTCAAATTGGAAATTAGAGTTTTGAATCCAAATGACATTTAAGTTGGAACTAATACATACAAAAAAAAAAAAAAAAAAGGAATAATAGCTGCTCCTGGAGAAAAAATAGCAATAGTTGGAGAAGACAACATCGAGCAGATTTTGAGAGTAAAAGAGTTGAAAGAGGGTTCAGGGATGAAAAAAATAAAAACAAACCTGGAATGGAAGATCAACAAAACCCTAGCCTTATGAACTAACACAATCGACAGATAACATCTTGTACCCAGACCATTATGTAATAATGGAATAGATTCCTTGAGTCTATACCTCCATGCGTTGGGCTAAGGCAAAAGTTAAAACATCAGATGATTAAAATTAAGCACTAGAGCACTAAAATACCGTCTACTAGGAAATTTAGAAGCTTTTTTATTGTGTATTGAGATTACTTGTCAGCAAACATCAGTAAACAACTCTTATTCTGTTTGTTATTGGATCAGTAATATGGGAGCTGTTTCTTGAATAAAAACATGTAAATGTTATGATTTGGGTGTTTCCTTGAACCTGATATTCATGACTCAAGATCCCTCTCAAAATCAGCAGTTGCAATCAGAAGCTCTGTTACATGAGCCAAAGGGCTAGATGGAGGCCAAGCTGCGAGGAATCCTCTTACTCTGTTACACAACTCAGTGCTGTAAGCACCAGCTGCTATGTTTGACAAGTCGACCGAACTGAAAGGAGGGTACATAAGTCATAAGAGAGAGACTAATAATTAGACTAAAAAACATAGGAGTTTCACACATCACTTCATTGCTTTTTTTTAGTATGTAAAAACTCATTTTATTACTCACCTGAATCACACATCACTTTCTTTTAGCCCCCTTAATACTTTATCAACTAAAAACAACCCACAATTAAATTACATGGCCCAATCTTTGAGCTGAATAGAGAAAGAAATATGTGCATATATCCACAAATACAATGTTCAAATGAAAAACCAAACAATTCCACAAAGAAAGGTGTAACTCAAAATTCGGACATGTCAATTCTATCAACTTTGCTCAACAGTATACAACAATGGTTATGTATATACACCAGTACTAATGAAATCAATCGGTTTTCACATGTGTAGAAAAACTGAGCTTGTTTGGATGCCATGTAAACCTAGGATTGCCTTGGGTTACTGGCAACCAAAACAGCCTAGGTAGCTTCAATTAATGAATTGAGTATTCAGATCAAACTATATAGAGATGGCAAAGATTTGTTGAATACTTTAAGGCCAAGAGGATTGGCAACTCCTTTCAGGAACTCGACATGGGCACCATCCAGTTGCCGGGTGCATTCTCCAACCCAAAGCATGTGTGTGAAGACATCATACTGTAAGCCAGAGGTTGAGTCCTCCCTAGTAAGGGCCTGCTCGTAGGGCAAGAGCAAGCAGCTGTGAGATGTCCAAAACTCTGTGGTGGTCATGATTGGGTGGTCTACTGTGAGTCCAACAGCAGCCATGAATCCTAGGGCCTCATCAACTCGGTGAGCCAGTTCCTGGTACCTATAGAATCAGGCAAGTAGCTAACGAGTTACATACTAAAACAATTCATGAAACCCCAATCGGAACTCAACTCAGTGCAGACTGCAGCTCTTAAGGCGAGTCAGCCTGCCAAAGTCCAGAAAATCCAAAAACGAAGTACCAATAGATGAAAATGGCTGATTTGAAGAATTCCTTTTGATTTCTTTTTATTGATCAGTGCTCGTCAGCTTCTAATCTAAAATTCTAGCTCCACTAATTTTCCTTTAAACAAGCACAAAAAATCAGTTATAATTTCTAGGAATAAAACAAATGGAAGGGATATTTAATTCAAGAAGAAAATAAAAAGGAAAGTAAAGAAAAGAGAGAAACAATCAATTATAAAAGAAAAATCTCATTAAGATCTAAAAGTTAAAAAACAGGCATTCAAAATCATCAAAAAAATAAGGAAAAACAAAATAAAACAGAGCCGAATCATAGTGAATTAATATAAATACCCGAAAGAGATCCTATCTCCATAAATTTCTCTAGCTTGTTCAAATCAGAACGTACAAGCAACACAATCTTACACAAAGCAAATGCGGGAGAAAAAGAAGTAAAAAAAAACCCAAAAAAGATAGGGAACAGTAAGAGGTCATCCATACCATTCACCCATGGCTCGTGTCGAAATATATAAGAAAATCTCTCATCAAAGCAGTCTAGATTATTGGAAAACTCAACACAAACCCCTCTTTATCTCTCAAACTATCTCTACAAAATTTGGGAAAATGAAGGAGACTTGATGCGAGGAAGCAAGTGGCAAAAGTGTTTTCCCTTCCTCCGCAACGTTGGCTTTCACAGAAAAAACTGCCAAGTCATGAAATCAAAGAGAAATATGAACAGAATAATAATAACCACTATTTATTTTTTTTTTTTTGCAGATCAAGCGAGATTTGATGAGAATTTTATTCTTTTGGAGGATCAAACCAAGAGAGATACAAAGCAAAGGATCAAAAAAGCGAAAAGAATTTTTTTCGTCTATCAGAAAATGAGAGCTAGATTGGATATCATCATTGAAGCTCCACAGAAGCAGCCTGTAAAGTCAGAATTCATCCGATTCAAGGGTTTTTTTTTCTCAATTTACATCCACCAGTGCACCGAAGCTCGTAACAGAGGAAGCATCCGGCCGGCCATAATTGGCTGTGGGCGGTCAAATAGGGGTCTGCAGGGGCTTGATTCTGCGGTGATTGAGACTTTTCTGGCTTTCAACTACTCTGTTGTGAAATGGATCAAATTGGGGAAGGGAGCCCTCAAATGCGTTGTGTGGTTGAACGAATTTGAGGGTATGACAAGATAATAAAAAACTAAACTATCCATGACTCTTATTACAAAATAACTCCCTCACAAAATTCCTAAAGAAACCCACATGTACATTTAAATCAGTCTTGCATTATTGTCTGCATCATAAATCTTAAATTACATCTTAGGAGTTGCTTTGAAGTGGTATTGGTACTTCAGATTAACTTGGAAAAATATCATGATAGTTGGAAATAATGATTGCAGTAAGAATTTTGTGGTCTAGCAATAATCCATTTCATTTTTGGAGAACTTCATGGAAGCCTTGAAATGTGGATTCATATCTCCTGAGACGCCCCCCTTTGTATCTTGCCCCAGGGATGTCTCACAAAGGGGGGCGTCTCAGGAGACATGAGTCCTTGAAATGTAGCTTACCATTTTCTTCCCTAGCCCTCACTTGGGGTGTGTGCACCCCTTTCATGTCTCTTTGGATCCAACCGTGGAAAGGTACAAAGGACCGACTGAAAATTTGACAAGTTGAAACTGACATATTCTCAGTTATAGAAGAGAGGGAACTAGTCCTCGGGTCATTGTAACATTAAAGGTTTAAGTACTAGGTCCTTATAAAGCAAGCTGATCATCTAAGGCTTAGCTTCCATTCATCCTAGAATTAAGTGATGCATACACTCATTTTCTTATGAAACATCAAATTTAGGTCAAACATCCAAATTTTCACTCCTCTCTATCATATAAATATGGAGTTTATCTGAAGTACCAATTATATATGTCAAACAGGCATCACTCATCTAATTCACTGCTCCAAATCCAAAGCAAATATAAATGTTACACCCACAGAAATAATAAAAAGCAAAAGCAAACCAAGTGAGAATTAAAATATAGAGGCACAAGGTAACATAGTAAGGAAAATTATATAACATAGAAAAAGTGTCTTACAAATATTTACATAATGAAGATAAGAAAACGAAAAGCCAACATTTAAGCTGGGGTTCACCCATGTACATACCAAAGCTCATAAATTAATTGCAAACTGAAATATATGGTTCTTCTTTTTTCGATAAAACAGACGCCGACAAAAAGTACATATCCACCTAAAATACCTGGGAAGCAAAGTTACAGTTCCACCTACCCAATCTGGATCAAGAGATTGAATCACTGCTTAAATGCCAATGAAACTTCAAGTTGCCAAACTAGGCATCAAATGCACCCAGGTTACAATAGGGTATAACATTACGCCGCCCTAGAAAACGGGGAAATTCTCGGCCTTGTTCGAAAGGAACAGGAACACCAAGACCCGGCAACAAGTCATATTCTCCACCAATAATTGCAGGAAACCCAAATGGAACAGGGTGCCTCCTTGCAGGACGCATGCCAAATGGGTATGGCCTTTCACGCCCAGGAAGCCTTTGCCACACAGTATTTATCTTCCTCTTCTTTCTTCTCTCCCAATATACAGAAAACCTCTTTTTCCAATTAACCTCTTCTTGTATTTCCTGGCCATCAGATTGTCCAAACTCCTCTTTGAATTTCCGCTTCCACAGATCAGTTGTTGAAGATAGATATCTCAGTTCTGAACAAACACACCCGACCTTTGCAATATCAGCACCTGGAAGTAATTCCAGAACGCGAAACTTAAGTTCAGTCGGGAGTAGCATGAGGCAGGGTGGGGAAGCCAATCCAGTCTTCTCACAAAGATTTACGAGGAGAGGCAATGCCAGCCCATCCTTCACAATCTTCCAAAATTCAAAAACTTCCTTTTCATGGTATGATCTAGAAGACCCATCTTTGTCAATCACATCACCAATAGAATCACAATTTCTCCACACAAAACTTATCGAAGCGACGAAACGAGACTCATCTAAAGACAGCCCATAGATATCCGAACCATTATTGGTTAAAGACCCATAAACATTCACAAACTTGCCCAAAGTCTGAAACTTCAAAACAACAGTTTCTACAACATCACATCCAGAGCGAACAAGATCAGGGACTGTATACTTTACCCGCAACGTAGTAGGCATCGACGCCCAGTCTTCTGGAAGATGAAACCATTCTTTCTTCTTATCCGTCGCAGAATTATAGCAAACAAAACCAGACTCCAAAAGAACAGCATGGACAGCAACGATAAGAAGCTTGCGATCGCCCTCGGCGTTACCCATCTCCTCCTTAAAAACATTCCTAAGAAAGCAAGGAACAGAAGACGACTTCCCCACTATCTCAGATTCATCCACATCCATCTCTTCCAATTCACATGGGTATTCATCAATTGTCTCGGAAACACCGAGGGTTTCTCCTTGGGGAAGATTCGGAGCCGCTGCTAAGGGGGTTTCTTCGGAATTCAAATCTCCCACATGGGTTTGAGAATTTTCCGGCTGCTTTAGAGTATTTGATTCGAGATGGGGAAGACTACTTGCCTGAATTGGAGGATTTTCTCGCATCGGAGCCTGGGTTAGGGTTTCTCGCGAGAACCCATTAGGGTCGAGAGTGTAGAAGATGAGATCTCCAGAAGTGATGCCGAGAGACTGGAGAGGCTCCTGCGGACCCAAATCTTGAAGCTCGTCTTTCCTGTTGAGAGAGAAGTGCAGGGACTCAGGGAGAGATGAAACCTTCTCAGCGACGGCGTTTTTGAGGTCTTGCAGAGAACATGTAGTTGGTAATTGGATCCTCAGAGTCTCCTTCGATTCTACAGATCTTACCCTCAGCTTCATGGCTGTCTCCTGTTTGATAACTTTGGACAAACGAAACCACTCGATAAAACACTATATAAGGATAGACTTTGGGCTTTTGCAGAGAATGAGACGACAGAGAAACCGCCTTATGAGGGAGGTAGTGACTATATATAATATAGGGTCGATGAGGAGTAATGAGAAGTATGGCTGTATGATTATTTTTGGTAGACAAAGGTCCACAGTTGTCCACTGATCTGGAATCTGAACAGATCAACCGATTTAGTATTGGTGGGTCATATCCTAAAATAGCACCCGTTGCTTCTTACTGGATCTGTCAAATCATCTTTACCATGGGTTAGTAGAGCTGGCAAATGGCCAGGCCGAGCGTAATTATGCACTGGGCTAATTGAAGCCCACCCATGGCATCTAAAACCAACCCAAAGTGTAGCCCAGCCCAGACCAGACCACACCACGCAATTTTTCC
Source organism: Platanus orientalis (assembly GCA_025762735.1). NCBI lineage: Eukaryota > Viridiplantae > Streptophyta > Magnoliopsida > Proteales > Platanaceae > Platanus > Platanus orientalis. Next base: position 16,767 of record JAOXJP010276676.1, read on the forward strand.
TGCTGGGCTCGGCCAAAAATGGCATCTAAACGAAAGTGTTAGGAAAATAAAAGGTGATGTGCAATTGTGATAGGTGGTGAAGATTACTGACCCACCAGAGTCACCAAAGATTGCTTTTCTTATGGAACTTGCTGGGCTGAGCCGCCCATTGCCACTCCTAGATGGTCTCAGCAGCATTTTTCTACCCAAGGAGCTATGAAGCAAGACGTTCAAACGATCTGATGTGAGAAATAGTTACTTTCAAATATGATACCAACATTCATTGTAGGTGTGAAGCATGGTTTGAAAATATGGTTTTCTTCGACTAATGTATGGAAAAGTAATTGTTGTCAGTCTTCTTGTTTCAAGTTTGTAGAGCTAAGTCAAGCTGCATTAGGCTCAGCTCTTTGAAAGCTCGGCTCGTTAAGAATCTTATATATGTATATAATACATATAGGTATAACCTATTATATTATATATTTAAGCATTAGATATATTTATCCATAATATATTTAGATATAGATGGTTACAGTATGGGCTGTTGGGTCTGTTTCAACTTTCAACCAGCTATATCCTTAGTCTTTAGGAGCAAGTTTGGCTTGTGAGCAATTGCACTTTAAGATTTGGGTCTGAAGCAGTAAGCTTGAGTTTGGTGAGCTGAGCCAGCTTAATCTTAATGAGCCAAGCCTGAGTAGCCCCTGATCTTTGTGTGTTGATCCAGAGCTGAGCTGGGAAAGCTCGGTTCATTGACACCCCTGATTGGGACTGAGATAAGAATAGATTTGGATAGTCCATGATGAACCCTGTGCAGGGCCCTTGTTGTTTATCTCAGGCGTCAAGGCCCAATCTTGGCCCGACCTGAATCTATGGTCTTTCGGCCAACTCAAGGCCTATTAGCTAATTTCTTTTTATATTTTATTTATTTTTACAATTAAGCTTATATAACTAAATTATAAAGTACTGGAACTTGGGCCTTGGGCACCGGGAACTCAAGAATAGCCCAAGTTTACACTAAGGTTTAAATTTGGACCCATGCCCATCAGGCTTAAGGCTAGGCCGGGCCGGGCTTATGCTGGCTTGTCTCTGTGCAGCTCCATTGAAAAGGTGTGGCAATTGGGACTGATATTTCAACCTAAATAATTACAGGGTTGGGTGCTTAGCTGTTGCCTTGATGTTCAATCCGGCTGACATGATCTTTAACAAAAGAATACACCAACCGAAACCCATATCTTCGGGTTCGGATTAGCATCTTCTAATCCGATTGATAAACAAGTACATTTGGGTGCTTAGCCATTACTCCTAATGATCAATCTAAACCAAACCCAGATGTTTCTGTCCATTCGTCTTGAGGCACTTACTCAGAACATAATGGGCTGAGCTTGGCCTGTGAAGCTATTGTCACTATGGCCTTTAAGGCTCTAACAAAGTAGTTCCAACTTAGGCTAGGGCCGTCGTAAATAACTCATGGGCCTATTATACTTTGGCAATCCAGGCCTACCGTTTTTGGAGCCCACCCTGTCATCTGTCTAACCCACGATTATATATATTATGAAACTTCCCTAATAGCCAGCTCCCATTCTTTAGTTGAACTCCACCGATCATCTTCCAAGTTTATAGTTATTAGGTCCTTAGCATCTTCATAATCTTTATCATAATTGTCAGTCTTCTTCACCTCTATGCTTGAATTAGCAACACAGAATTCTCTAACATCTTATTCTTTTTTAGGGTGTACAAATCTCTGTTTTTCTTATTGCTATTACTGACAGTCTCATTCCTCTCTACTTCTTTCCCTCACCCTGTGATTTCAAGCCCAAATTATGTGTCACCACTCAAAACCTTAATTTTCTGATAGAAAGTGTAATTGGAAATATCCAAATTCATATTTGATATTCATTTAAGTAAACAAATTCAAACACAAATCTTATTTTTCAATATCTGGTTCTATTTGAATTTGTATCTGAAATTTGATTAAGTATGCGAATACAAATACATATGGATCAACATCCTCTTTGAATTTGCCTAGTTTACAGGCCTATCTAAGAACCATAGTGCAATTAGACAAAGCTTGGATAATGTTAGAATCCTCTCAAAATCTGCATCAACACAATTCTGGGACCATTTTATAGGTCGCATGTACTTTGAGATGCTAGTTGGCCGGTGTTTCAAGGCTCTAATCCCACATAAACCCAAAAAATTGTGTTCGATGTATATTTAGGTGGTGTTTGGTTTGGATTATAGATTCCGATTTTGGGTCATAATCAGTTCCAAACCATAATAAAGGTGTTTGGTTTTGATTCTAAAATCTAATTATACATAATCAAAATCAGAATCAGATAAAAATCATAATCACTCTTTAGACTGATTTTACCAATTCTACTCCATGATAAGAGTTAGAAGATAAACTTAAAAAAAAAAAAAAAAGAGAAGAGTTGATCCGAGTCAACTTCTTTACTCTTTTTTGACTATGAGACTAACGATGAAATACACATAATATTCTTACAATCTAATCATTAAAATATTAGGTAAAATCAAATTCCAAAAAATATGTAACTAAATGGGATGTTGATTATGTTTTACTATCTTTGAAGCAAACTGTAGTTAGACCATGGTCGAACCCAATTGGACCTGAACCATCCACCTTATGGGATCAATGGGTCGATCTAGTTCTCAAAACATGATAGCCCACGGAATTTCCCCCTCATCCTACCAGTCTTATCCATGGAAGTTCTCCATTGTCACTGTAGCCACACCCACCTACATTTCACACTGGTTTTTTTTTTAGGGATGCAAATGGGTTGGATTTGATGCGAATAGTAGTACATCCAAATTCGGCTCATTTATTTTCCATGTATATCTGAATTCGATTATTATCCGAGCGAATATTTAAAAAACATGTTCGATTTCGTATTTGTTAAGTTTATCAGATATCAAAACTATCAAAACGGATATCGGATATAATTGGATAGTCGGTTAATAGATATCTGGATATTAAAAATTTTATAACTTTTTATATGATTGAGAGATAAGGTTTAGTGTAGAC
>JAOXJP010276695.1:0-19784 GCA_025762735.1 Platanus orientalis
GTATAAGAGACAGGTTTGTGTGTGTGTGTGTGTGTGTGTGTGTGTGTGTGTGTGTGTGTGTGTGTATTTTCCTATAAATTATTAATTTATTTATGTATTGGGTTTTTTCATGGAATTAACAAATGAGGAGATTGTTAGGTCCATTTGTACTGTCAATTCCATGTCAAGTCTAGATGATTTATAGTAGGATATTGGTCTATGTAACTGAGTCATTAAAGTGTGAAGACTTAAAGACCAAGCACAAACAACTCTAACACGGGCAACTCTAACAAGTTACATCTGCTCAAGAGCTGAAGTTCCACTAGCTACTCAAGTCCATTTATCAGAAGAAATACATTGACATCAAGCACTTTATGCCAAAACAGGTAAAAAGACAAGTTGGACTTGTTCGACAAATATGTGTACCCAATAATGCCTTTATTGGACCATGGTGAGACCTAGGATGAATTTAAAGACTAATATATGACCCTAGTAGTAATCTTGAACCATAGACTAAGTTCAGACAAAAACTAAATAAACAAAAGAATTTCTGTTTGATTGGCTAGGTTTGAGCATTCGAACTTGCTCAGGAAAATCCAACCAGCAACTAGATTTTCCTCGAGCGCTCAAAGGAGTATTCAAGCACTCAAATGATGTGGTTTGAGAGCTTGAATATTCCTTCTAAGCACTCGAAGATCTCTAGATTTAGAATTTTTTTCAAATTCGAAATCAATAATGGCTATATTTTCTTACAATTGTTAAAGAACTGTTGGATCTATCTATAGAATGAAAAATGAGTTCAAAAACTTACATATATTCACATAGACAGTGCCTTCAATAATGAAAGATCAATGAAACAAGGTAATTTTACTAGATCTAATTAGACATAGAGAAGAGGGAAAGTTGCATAGTTTACAAATATACTTACTCAAACTTCCTTATTCTATATCTACTTTCTCTCTCTAAATTTCTCCTTCAAAAGTGTTCCAAACTTTAGATCTCTATAATTTATGAAAGCATTCATCATGAGAATCATGTGTTTTCGTTGAATTACATAAATCCTAGCTTAATTCACCATGGTTAAGGAAGAATTTACCAAATTGAGGGTTATTCTCTCTATTTCCCCCCCCCCAAATTTCGTTCTCTTCTCTTTTCTTCCTTTCTTTGGTTTTATATTCAAATGAGGTGTAATTTGGGTATACATTTTATCATTTAAGTCTATTATATATTTCTAGAGTCTTCCACACGTGTTAGACATGGTTTAAGGCATAGAAATGTCCAAAAAGTAGTAAAAATACAAACTTATAGTGTTTTTTCTGCTTTGAACCAGTCATGGGGTCTTCATGACCAGTCCTAAGTTGTCGATAACGATCCTAGGGTCATTGGGACCAGTATAGCAAAAGGTGGCATTGGCGGTAGGTGGCGGGACTGGTTTTCCTCTTTCATGACCGGTCCCTGATTCTAGTTTTCTCCAGGTTTTGACTCTCGGTGGTTAATTGGTTATAACTTTCTCTAGAAAACTTTAATTTTATCGATGTTTGTTGCATTGGAAAGTAAACTCATATATAACAAGATAATTTGTACGGGGTTTGTACAGGTTCACTCATGAAGTTACCCCAAATACGTTATCAGGACAACTTCAGGGTTTATCAAGTTCATGATTTGACTTGGAGTCCTTACTTCTAAGTCATTCTATTGGATTCTAAACATATCACTAGACAATTTTTAAAAGTATGTTAAAAGACAATTTTACCCTTTTTACATGTTTAATTACATTTTTACCCTTCTAGTGGGATAAGGGGTATGACATGGTACCTGCCAAAGACTTCGACAGTCAAGATAGTAGGGTTTACAGAGAGAAGAGTTTTTTTGTGTTTAGAACACTTACTTGAGGACGTAGTGTTACACCCCTGCACATGTTTCATAGATGCATAATTGATAATTAATCATTTTGATATAGTTAATTTTGATATTTGTGGTATTTTAGCACATATGAGTGAGAAAATTTTAATTAAGCATAGAAGGGAAAAGAAGGCAATAATAAGTCAAGGACATGACAAGTTTTGAAGTTATCTCAAACAACTGGGATAACTTAAAAAATAAACCTATATCAATCCCATGGGAATCACCCTATAAATCATATATCATTGGAAAGATCTATGAGTATACTTTTCAATGCTACAAACAGTGAGTGAATTGAAGTTTCCTAGAAGAAGTTATGACAATTTTTTCATCAGGTGTCTAAGCTATCTGATATGATCTGAGTCAGTAGATTTGGGGTAACTTTAAATTTAAACTTGTATTAACTCCTAATGAATTAGCTAGCAAGGTAAATATCATTAGAAAGCTCTTGGAGTCTACTTTTCAATAAAACAAATGGCGATCAATTATAAGTTTTTCTATAGAAAGTTATGGTCATTTTCCCACTTGGTGTCTGTGCTGAAAAAATTATGGGCAACATGATGTCATAAAAGCAGAAAATTATGTACAACCATGAAAATCATGATTTTTGATAGATTTTTAGGGTTTTTTCATTAGAAACCTATCTAAACACAAAAATAGGGATTATGGTTGCTATTTAGGCCTATTAAAACATAGAAAGTCATAAAGGAGAGGACCTTTTGAAAAGTTTTACAAGTTTGGAGATTTTAGAGAAGAAAACCAAGAAAAAACATCAGCACCAAAAAACGATTTACACTTTTGGGGGGATGCTTTTCACTTTTTGGCACTGATGTATTAGCCCCTAATGTCATTCTCACTTTAGCCTCACTTTAGGTGGTCTCACCAAATCCTTAGGGCTCCCTCAAAGGTTGACATTAAACCAGTGACCTCCAACCGAGGTAATAAGTGTCCTTCATACCTTTGTGTGAGGGATTAGTTTAACAGATATAGAAAAAGACAGTTTGGTGATGCTTTTTCCATCCCAAGTCCACATTGCATCATCTTGTTATTAGAGGATTTTTTTGTTGGTCATGATCATTGAATGGCAACACATTTGTTTGAGTTTAGGAGGAGAGAAAATTAGATAGAGAACCTACTTGAAAAGGGAATGTGCAAGTGAATTGGGAGTTAAGCAAATAAATTTTCCAATCATTCATTGCCAGTGAATGGGGAAGAGTAGAAAGGGAATGAGGGTTAGCTTTGTTGTCAACATAAGGGGACTAAGGCTGCTTCATTGTTGGTGAATAGGACAATATCACTAATGTAGCCAATGAGTAGGGCAATGAGTGGGGAGATGAGTTTTTTTGTTGTTGAAGGGGGGCTAAAGTTAAAAACTTAAACCTTGGGATCTACTTTCACTAGGATCAATAAAATTGGATGGTTGGGGGTTTCCAATTCTGTCATCATGCGTTGCACTCTAGAATAGGCAAAACGATAACAAGACTTTGGCGATCAAGAGGACATGGAGTAAGACATACGGCTCCATGTAGAAGATGAGTTTAGTTTTTGTTAGAGATTTTCTCTCACATAGAACTCCCTTAAGCCATGTTTCAATTCCGAGGCCCTGTTTTCCTAGGAAAAGTGTACGATTTTCTTAGGAAAATAGGATTTCCATGCATCTAGTTCATGGGAAAACATATAAGAAAATCCATTAGAGGTAGTGCGTTTCCATTCGGAAACCATCCCTCTTAAAACCATACCTGTTTGTGCTAGAAAAGTCCGGCTAAGCTAGTTAGCTGGCTCAATTAAGGAAGAGTCAAAGGAGACTTTGATTGGATGAAAACGATTATCCCTATTTCGTAGGATAATGTTGAAGCGGTTGAGAAAATCCAGGGAATCAATTCAAATCCATAGCAGTCACGATCGTAAGATCAAGGATACCACCTATCAAAACCAGAGGAGAAGAAGAGTGGAGGAGCTCCACGAACGACCATAAGCAATCGTGTAGAAGCCATAACCAAGCCATAATCAAGTCATGTCTGGCCATGAACACTTGAATGTTCTAAAAGAAGGAGGAAACCGCCATGGCCATAATCAGACATTGGCTTCTATAAATACCAAAGCTATTAAGAAGGGAATCATCACTCAATCATCCAAAAAATACCTAGTCGTTATTATCTTTTGTAGTCTGAACTCTTAGACCATTTAGGTTCGTTATTAAAATCACCTTTATATAGGTGCATCACTTCAGGAAGTTGTCTCATTGTGCTTCCAACAGTCTATAATTTTTGTTTATTTATTTGTTCATTTTGGTTTGCACTTTCAGCCGTTGGTCTGATTCGAGGAAGCTGTATAATGGTTTGATCAATATGCAATATGTAAGTTCTTTTATCAGTATTTCAGTTATCTTTTAGGATTGATTGTTTACTTCAATCGAGTTGTGGTGTTAAGTGTGGTCAAGTCCTTATTTCATAAGGCAAATAGAATTCATTCAGAAGGAAGTACCCTTTCTTTCCTAAATCACTTGAATTCATTAAATTTGGTGGCTGGACAGATGACTAAAAAGCTTTTTTTGGTTTGGCTGCTATTTACTCCAACGCCTAAGGTCATAGGATAAACCGAATTATATGTCTATGTGACATTGGCATGCTTGCAAGCCATTTTTTGGGCAACACCTAATTTTGACACGCCCGATGGGACCCATGGCACCACTAACCAAACGGAACAATCAAGCCCCTGGACCTTCTAGGACTAGACCTCCAACCCCACCAAGGAGCTCTCCTGAAGTGTGGAATTCCCAATACGAGGAAGGTTCACCCTCCTGAAACGCGGCTGAGGATCCCTTTATAGGAGCAATTCAGGAGTTAAAAGATAATTTGTTGCACGAATTGAAGGATGATATGCAAGGTTTGCAACATGGTATTTAATCTCTGAAATTAGTGGTAGAAGTCAGGCCAATCCCCAATCCTACATAGCACTGCCACTAAGAACCCAAAATGTAGGTTAAAACACCTAAGGACTTATGCGAAATGGGTATAATAGGTCTAATAGTTTCAATAATAATGGGAATAATGGTCGGAATGGCCGAAGCTTTACTAATCCACTGTTCAATGACTAAATGCTCGGGGGGCAGTTCCATCAAAGGCCGAGGGAGCTAGAATTCCCTCCAGAGCCTCCTCTGGTCTACCCACGACCTAGGGAAGACTAAATTCCAATGGATAGGCCTAAATTCATGGAATTGGTTCGAGAAGCATTCAATACTACTAAAAGGATACATCGCCTGTCATATAGGAAACCGTATTCTAGTTGGATTGACAAGCATTTTGACTTCCCAAGGAGATACAAGATACCAAAATTTACCTTATTCTCTAGAAAAATGGAGCAGTCCACTATTAAGCATATTGGTCGTTTTACAATGCAATGTGGGGAGATTTCCAACAATGGATGCCTTAAACTCAGGTTGTTTGGTAATTCCCTTTCCAGGATGGCTTTTGCATGGTATATGAACTTACCCCAAATTTTATTGAGATTGGCGAAGATATGGAAGAGAAGTTCCATACCCAATTTTTTAGATCTCAACCTGAGATTTACATGATTAATTTATCTCGATTGTATCAATTACAGGGAGAATTAGCCAAAAGATACATTGTGAGGTTCAAAAGAGCAAGAAACCGTTATTCGATCACCTTACCAGAGCTAAAGTTCGTGAAACTTACCCAGAACAGCTTGGACATACAGTTAAGAAAGAAATTTGAAGGGATGAATTTCAAAGACTTGTTCGAATTATCGGCCAGGGTGGCCCAGTATGAACGGATGTTGCAGAAAGAAACACAATGGTTTAATGCTTCAACAGGAACCTATTACCAGAATCCCAACTATGAGTTGGATGTGGTCAAGGTTATATCAGCCAAGCCAATCACTTATGTTGCATTAAGATGAAAGGAGCTAGACCAATTTTCAGATGCAGCTAGTAAGAAGATAACATTTCATAATACAAAATCCTATTTTTTCGCTATCACTAAGGCTAGTGATATTTTTTATCACTTGTTGGTCGCCAAGTTCATTCAGTTGATCGAAGGGCATAGAACCCCTAATACCGATGAGTTAAAACAGGGAGAATTTTGTAAATGACATGGATCCAAAACCCATTCCACGGCCAACTATGTGGTTTCGAGAAATGTCATTCAGGAAAATATTGATAAGAGCTTGTTGAAATTTCCAAAAAATGGAAAAGAGAAAATGGGCATTAATGAAAACCCGTTCCCTGCAGTTCCTACCAATGTCGTACTAGTAGAATTGGGAAAGGAAGGGGTGGTTCATGGAAGCCCCAACATTAAGGTTGACCTAAGGCAAAATTTGGCAAAGAGAACAAATTTATCGGCCGAAGAAAAACATATGAGAGCTAAATAGGGAATGGAACCCTAGGGTGAACGACCCATTCTCAATCAATGAGTACTTGAGCAAGCCACCAATTTTTGTACCTCCAAGGAAAGACATGCCATTGTGTTTGTACGTGTCGCCCAGGAAGCACTCAGTAGCAGCACTCTTGGCTCAAAAGAATGACAAATAAAAAGAACAAGCAGTTTACTACTTGAGTAGATTGTTGAATGATACAGAGACTAGATACTCCTCAATTAAAAACACTCTATTTGTTGCTTTATTTTGTAACAATAAAATTGAGGCATTATTTATTTTCTCATGATGTTTTGTTAATTGCTAAGACTGATTTAATTATACATATGTTATCCAGACCAGTATTAAGAGGAAGAATTGGCAAATGGATGTTAGCCAAGGTAGAATATTGCTTGCAATATGCTCCCTAATAGGCTATAAAAGGACAGGCTTTGGTTGATCATCCACCATAAGTGGATGACTTAGCCACCAAACAGGTTGATGAAATCTTGGAGGTCAACAAATTACCATGGCAACTTGAGTTTAACAAATCTAGTACAAAGACAACCTCGGGGGCAGGAATAATACTTATTTCACCTTTGTTACAAGAGAATTGCTATTCATTCCAGTTAGATTTTCAATATACCAATAATCAAGACGAATATGAAGCGTTGATTATTGGCATGAAAATACTTCTTCAAATGGGGGTAAAGAATGTTGATATTAAGAGAGATTCAAAGTTAATAGTCAAACAATTGTTTAGTGATTACAAATGTTCCAGTTTAGGGTTAGCACTACATTTTACTGTGGCTATACAATTGATTGACTCCTTTGATGATGTGAATATTACATTCACCCCCAAAGAATGTAATCGGTTTGCTAATGATATGGCACAAATGGCATCAGGGGTCAGAATCCCTGAGGGCCTGGACCACCTAATAGTAGAAGTACAATGTAAGAATTTGCCATCAGTCAACACCAGAGGACCGATGCTAGATTCTGGTGTTGGAACAGGAAGTAGAAGACTGGAGGACACCTCTTATACTATACCTAAATAATCTAACCCCTGGAACCAATTCAAAAATCAAAAGAATGGCCATAAACTATGTGATTCTTGAGGGTGAACTCTACCAAAAAGGCCATGATGAATTGCTCCTAAGGTGCTTAGGAAAATAAAAGGCAAAATAAGTCACTACTTAGGCCCACCAAGGCCTTTGTAGAGCACATTAGTTTGGAATAAAAATGCATTGGTTGCTTAGAAGATACGACTATTATATATTAGCCAAAAATACTTAGAGATTGGATCCAACATGCAAAGGGGGGTGAAGCGTTGGCATGGTCTGATATAAATGGTATCTTCTCAAGAACTACATCCAATCACTAAACCCTAGCCGTTTAGAGGTTGGGCCATGGATTTAATAGGGAAAATTTATCCTCTATCCTCCAAATTATACACTTTTGTCATAGTTGCAACAAACTATTTTACAAAGTGAGTGGAGGCAAAGGAATACCGAAATGTGGATCACAACGAAGTGATCAAATTTATTAGGGAAACAATCATATAAAATGATTTGGTATGCCTGAGTCTATCACGGCCGATATGGAAACTGTCTTTACAAATCAATTCGTAAAGTAGTTTGCACATGACTTTGGGATATAGTTGCTTCATTCCACCCCATATTATGCTCAAGCCAACGGACAGGCCGAAGCATCTAACAAGATCATCAAGGATCTTATTAATAAGACCATAAAAGGAAATCCTAGGTTATGGCATGAATTGTTACCACAAGTCTATAAGGTATAATACCTTGTGTAGAACCAGTATAGGTGTTAGCCCATATACATTGACCTAAAGTCATGATGCAGTATCATAAATGGAAATAGTGGTCCCCTCGCTGAGAACAACATTTTAGACTAATCTAACACCTGGAGAGTTAAGTGGGGTCATGATGATGGAATTGAAAAACATGGATGAGTTAAAGTTGTTAATGCTAGACCGATTATAGGCTCATAAACAAAAAGTGGTCAGAGTCTACAGTAAGAGAGTTAAGTCAAAGGTCTTTAGTCAAGAGGACATAGTATGGAAAGCCTTCCTGCCAATAGGGCAAAAAGACCATTTGTATGGAAAGTGATCTCCTACTTGGGAAGGTCCCTTTAGAATAAGGAAATTTTTGCATGGGGGAGCATATGTATTAGAAAACCTTAACCATAAAAAGGTTTGCGAATGTAATTAATGGTCAATATTCAAAGAAATACTACCCTATTGTATGGGAGGCCGTGGTAACAGAATCAGAATAATAAAAAAAGCAAGGCCAATGGAAATATATTAAACAAATATAAGTTAGAGTTACATCAGCCAATTCCATGGATGGACATTGGTCAAACCAACAAATGGACAAAAATAAAGGAAAAACATAAGCCTGCTTGGAGATGGGCTGAAATAGGTTAGAAAAATGATCATTTACAAACTTCCATAAGGAAAAAATGCCTTTCTTCTTCTCTAGTGCCAAGGAATGATAACCGAACCAACGCTTCACCGACGCATTCATGGATTCAAATTGTCGCAGAAGGGTTTGGGTCTTAGTCAAAGCCAAACGAAACCTTTTTTATGGAGCCTTAGCAGCGTCTCGGTCAGTAGCTAGTCCTACAACTAGTTCTTTCATGAGATCGGTCAGCTCCACTATCCTGTCCTAAAGAGCTTCCAGCTCTGCATCAACCTGACAGACAACCTCCTCGTTGTTCTTGATCTTCTTTTCTAAGGGAGCAAGAAATTCTTGGACAACATTACCCTGGGCCTTAAGGGAAAGCATCTGGAAGCACATGTGTTGATGGGTTCCTAGGATGGAATCAACCTCGATAATCATGTCATTGAGGTCATTGTACTCAGGTGTGAACCCTAGGATTCTTTGAAATTTATTAGCCATCTCCTTGAATTGGTTGAGTGTTGGATTGTCTTTAAGAAGCAACAAGTTGATGGCTGAAACCATTGATGACTGGATAGAAGGATAAATTAGTTGATCATAGGAGAGATGAACTAAAGGGTCCAATATATGGCTTATGTTAGTGCAAGAGTTGTAAATTCCATGAACTGTAAAATACATGTATTGTAAAAGACTAGGACATGTGTAGAGTCATGTTAGAGTATAAGAGGTCCTTGAGTCCAAGCTTTATGAAGATCAACCTCAAGTGCCAAAGGTACTTTATGGTCATAGTAGATGATTTCTATAGATACACATGGGTATCATTCTTGAGAGAGAAATCTGAAGCATTTGAGGAGTTCAAGAATCTTTGCATAAGATTGCAAACCAAAAATAAACTCACCATAAAGAGAATTCAGAGTGATCATAGAGGAGAGTTTGAAAATAGTAAAATTTAAAACTTTTGCAATGATTGTGAGATCAAACACGAATTCTCCACACCCAAAACATCCCAACAAAATGGGGTAGCGGAAAGGAAGAATAGGGCCAATAGGTTTTGGGCCAAGGTTGTAAATACCGCTAGCTATATAAGCAATAGGGTGTATTTGAGGCCGGGTAGTTCAAAAATAACATATGAATTATAAAATGGCAACAAGACAAACTTGAAGTACTTTAAAGTATTTGAGAGTACTTGCTATATCTTAAGGGATAGAGAAAATCTAGGCAAGTTTGACTCCAAAAGTGATGAAGGAATCTTCCTTGGATATTCAACTAGGAGCAAAGCCTTTAGAGTGTTTAAGAGAACTTCTAGTATGGAAGAATCTATAAATGTCATCATATATGACCAACCTAAGACTCAATCAAGCAAAGAAGAAGAAGTAGCAAAGTCTCAAAAGGATCTTAAAATCATAGAAGATATTACCTCACATGACTTCGGGAGTGAGTCCAAGGAAACAAATGATAATGACGAGAGTTGTCCCAAAGAAAAGAGGCTAATCAAGGGACACACATCTAAAGATATTATTGGAGATCCAGATAAGGGTGTCAAAACAAGAAAAAAAGTAGAAAACATCATTAGCCACATTTGTTTTACATCCAAGATTGAACCTAGGAAAGTATATCAAATGGACATAAAAAGTGTCTTTCTAAATAAAATACTTTAAGAAGAAATATATGTTAAATAACCCAAAGAATTCAAAGATTCCCATATTCCAAACCACATATATAGGTTGAACAAAGCACTATATGGGTTAAAACAAGCCCCAATAGCTTGGTACGATAGACTAACAAAATTTCTAATGGATCATTAATTTGTTAGGGGGAGTGTTGACAAAACACTCATCATCAAGAAAAAGGATGATCACATACTCATGGCTTAAATATATGTGGATGACATCATCTTTGGGTCTACAAGTGAGGAATTGTTACACGGTTTTTCCCATGCAATGAAATCCGAGTTCAAAATGAGTATAAAAGGGGAGTTACAATTCTTCCTCGGATTGCAGATCAAGTAAACATCAGATGAATATTTTTGAACCAATCCAAGTTTGTTAAAGATCTAGTATCCAAGTTTGGACTCTTAGAGTCTAAACCAATAGATACCCTAATCAGTACCAGTGAGAAAATAACCAAGGATAACGATTGAGTCGATGTTGACTCCACTTAATATAGGAGTATCATAGAGAGTTTGCTATACTTAACAACAAACAAACCTGGCATTGCCTTCAGTGTAGGTGTATGTGCTAGATGTCAAACAACCCCAAATGAATCACATATGAAAGCGGTTAAGAGAATCATTTGATATGTCCATGAGACAATCAACTTTGGCCTTTGACACAACTCCAGTCGTAGCAGGTTTTTTAGATGTTGATTAGGCAGGCAATGTTGACGATCATAAAATCACAAGTGATGGATGCTTTTATGTAAGCAACTGTCTTGTCTCATGGCACGGTCTCAAACAAAATTCCATATAACTGTCGATTGTGGAGGTAGAATATATTGTTGCTCGATGTGGATGCATGCAACTACTATGGATGAAGCAGATGCTGACAAATTATGAGTTGTCTCAATCTATAATAAACCTATTCATAGACAACTCAAGTGCAATCCAAATTTCTAGAAATCCAATGCAACACTCTAGAATTAAACATATAGATATTTGTCACCATTTCATTCATGACTTGGTTGAAGAGAAAACAATATCTCTAGAGTATGTTTCAGTTGAGGATTAACTGGAAGACATCCTCGTAAAGGCACTGGACTCTAAAAGATTTTAATATCTTCGAGGTTTAATGGGGATGGGCTCTATGTAAATCCACATCCTTACAATCTCCCCAAAATAAAATGGTTTATGCATTTAGTGGTGATCGGGGTTCAATCGACCAAAAAACACAGGGTTTTGGGGGTTTTTACCAAAAAGATTTCATTTTGGATCGATCCAAACTATTGGAACTCACAGAAAACAAACAATGGTTTCATTTTAAAAAGGGGAAATGGTCCCTAGTTTGATCCTAGATTAATCTAGGATCAATCCAGATCGGTTTTCTCTCCCTCCACTCTTCATTCTCACCATTTTTTGAATCTTCCAAGTCGACACCATGTTGAAACAAGATTTGGGCAAGGCTCTAATGCGTGAAAAGGAGAAGATAAAGCACTCTAGAACCTCTTCCACCAACTACGACGCATTACGTAACTCCACTGCCTTCCACAACTACAACCAAATCTTCTCAAATAAGTGAATTTTTATGGAGAGGTACATGAACCAAACCACACTTCGCGAGTTCACATTGGGCACCCAAGTCCCCCATGACAGATGAAAACAGCTCACCATCATCAAAGGGGATGTTCAACAAGAGGCGGTTCGCATCTTCTTTGTGAACACGCACTCTCTCAACTACACCCAACTCTCATTTGAGATAGAGGTGTATGGTGTTTAGATGCTGATTAACCCAAACCGTCTCTCTCTACTTCTAAGGATTGCACGCCCTGCCGCTAATCCAATTGTCTTCCTAAATGTTTGGATTGACAAGGCACACATTGCAGTGCTATTTGAGAGAGAGGAGGGGCCGTGGATTGGAAAGCTTCCCACCAGTGAGTGCAAGATGCTTCCAAGGTTCTTGAACATCATCCAAGTTCATAACCTCCTCCCAACAACCCACAAGACCAACATGACCGATGACATGATCCATTTAGTCGCTATCTTGATGGAGGGCAAGGCTCTTGACGTACTAACTATCATATGCTACGTCATGATGAAAGCGACATATGATATTGGCACCAAGCAGAGGCTGCTATATGGGGTGCTAATCACCCAATTGATGGAGCAGTGTGGAGTTTCTTTTTCGCATGATGTAGTGGTCCTTCCACAAGGACTTTCCATAGATGATGGCACAATCCATTAGATGAAAGGAGGCATAAAGAAATGAGTTGAGCCACGGTCGGCTTAGGCAGCTGGAGAGGCAGTTCAGTCTGTCTCAACTCTGGCTCCAGTTCCTGAACCAACAAAGGTTCTTTCACTAGCTCCAAAGACCACAACCGCTGCTACCTCCACTTTCATTCCTCCAGTTCCAACCCCCATAACACCTGTTTCAGCCCCAACTTAGAACATCTCCCCAACACTCTTAGCTCTGATCTAAGATATCCATGATGACCTTGGGCACATGTTTTGGTTGTTCGAGCACCTTGGTCAGAAAGTTGAGAGCATGGATCAATGACTTGTCCATATTAAGGGCATAGTTGATCCCTCCCATGCACCAGCTCTTCATGTTATCCTGGACATCCTCGCTAGTGATGAGGAGGATAAGGAAGCCTAAGGCTCCTCTAATTTTCTATTTTGTTACAATTTCTTTTTGTATTTCCTTTATTTTTCCTTTTTAGGTATATACTTGTACATCTTCTAAAAAATTAATGATAATACTACTTTTTCTCCATTGTCCACTGCATATTATTTTCCTTTGGTTTCCATGACAAAAAAGGGGAGACGCTCTATCTATAATGTTGTTGTAAGGGGAGTTAACAAAGAGGGAGTTAAATTGATAAAATTAAATGAATTAAAAACAAAAAATAAAATTTTGCTAAAGTTAGGGGGAGCAAAACATAAAGATT
Organism: Platanus orientalis; assembly: GCA_025762735.1. Lineage (NCBI taxonomy): Eukaryota > Viridiplantae > Streptophyta > Magnoliopsida > Proteales > Platanaceae > Platanus > Platanus orientalis. The sequence continues at coordinate 13,275 of JAOXJP010276695.1, forward strand.
AATGGAACTTTCATGTCAATCAAAGAATCTAAGAAATTATCAAGTGCACTCATGTTCACTCATTGAAGTTTACTATTCACTCCATGGACATATGCATGTCACCATATGTTTGCTTGTGTACACATTGTACTTTATCATTTGACTAAACTAGTCTTGGTTTGAGAAAGATATATTCTTTTCAAGTGAGTTTTAAAAACCTAAAGTTAAAACACATTGCACATGAAGAGAAACTCAATGCAAAACCCAAGCATATATCAAGGGGGAGAGCTAAAGAACATCACTCAAGATATATGGCTATAGTTGGTTTATGGAGTCCTTGTAATCATTATAATATTTTTTATATTTCATGGATGTACTTTAAGTTTTATCATGGAATTCCAAAAGGGTGAGATTGTTAGCGCAAGAGCTGTAAATTCCATGAATTGTAAAATACATGTATTGTAAAAGACTAGGACATGTGTGAAGTCATGTTAGACTTTAGGAGGTCCTTGGGTCCAAGCTTCATGAAGATCAACCTCAAGTGCCAAAGAAGACCTCAAAGAGATCAAACCAAGAACTTGCAAATCATTCTAAAGATCTCATACTTCATTCTAAGCTCCGAAAAGGTAAATCAGGTAAAGTAGTGTAGCCACATTGAACCAAAGGTCTAAAAAGGGGTTTAGAAGGTCTACCACCTTCCCGAACCTTGGAAGGGAAATCCCAAGGCTTCTACAGCCTTTTCAAATGATTTGGAGTCTTTGGTAGAGAGCTAGGATCGATCTAAACCTCCTAGTTCAATCCAAATGGTTTGGATCCATCCAAACTTGTTTAGATCGATCCAAGATTGAACTAGAGACTCTCAGGTGGTGTTTACTAAGAAATTCAGCATTTAGATCAATCTAGGATAGATCCAGGTCGATCCAAAGTTGCACATATGTGAACAATCACTAAAATTCAAATTTGGGCCTAGATCAATGGCCATGATCATTTGACCATTAGGGAATGACCTTACCCAATGGACACAACCTATTTTCATCCATTATAAATAGGGATGAGCATCGCAGAGCTCTATACTGGTTATGAATGCACGTTAATGTTCTTTTACTTGTTTTCAAGAAGGCTCTTGACAGAATTGGCTCTCTGATCTATTGAAAATCTCTCCCTATACCTAGATAGGAAAATCTATAACCATTGGACCAGTCCTTTTATTCTCTCTACAATGAAAAGACCAAGGAGGACAAGCCCTAACTTGTGTGTTAAGGAAACACCAACCTTCAAAAAGGTAAGACTCACATTTGAATTCTCATTTATATTTTTGAAACCACTACCGCTAGAGACACCAGTAATATAAACCTTGGCACTTCCGTTGGAGACATCGGAAGTGTAAACTACTCTTGCCAGAGACACCAGGAGCATAGATCACACTCGCCGGAGACACTAAGTGTTAGATAGCTTACAGTGCAAGTAGCTAGGCCTCTACTTAATTTTAGTCTTGATTATAATGATTCAATCTTTATAAAATTATATAGCTCGGTTGTGAGCTTTTGAGAGTGGACATAGGCTGGCGTGCCAAACCACTATATATCTTGTGTGTAATGTGTATGCTTGTGATTGGCATTATTCATTACATCTCCTTTATTAAGCATTGTAAAAATTGAATATCTTCATACACAACACATTTGAGCACTTCGGTATGTGAGCATAAAAGAGATAATCAAACAACAATAGGGAGTTTATCAACCCTGCTCTCGCTCTACTATAGGTAACACTATAGTGCATGATGGAGCCTTGTGGTTCATGATAAATTCATAGCTATCTCAGTTACAAATCGAAAGAAGTTCGTTGCATATCTTAACCATTCAATAAGAAGGTTGAATGACATTTAAAAAGAATCAAGATAAATTATCTTATTCACCCCCTCTAGGATCTTTTCAGACTTTCAATGAGAACATCATAAAATGACTTGAAAGTTTGTAGAAGATGGAATTTATAAAAATAATTTTAAAGGGATTGCTCATGTGTTTCTGTGGTTTTTTTAGATATGTATAAAATGACTTGTTGAAAATATGAATGAATGAGCAAGACACGAGATGCCTTAAGAGTTTGTAGAATATTGAAGTTTTCAAAAATGATTTATGAGGTGATGGTTTTGGGTTTTTTATTGATTCAAAATAAGTATAGGATGGCTTAGTTAGTTTAACTTAACAAAATATGAATGAATAAATAGACCATGAAATGACTTAAGAGTTTGTAGAATATGAGAATCTTCAAAATGATTTGAGATGAATGATTATGTTTTTATTGATTCTAGATATGCATTGAATAACTTGATTAGTTAGTTTTATTTTTAAAAGATATGAATGAATGAACACGACTGGAAATGATTTGAGAGTTTGTATAATATAGAAATTGTTAAAGATAATTTGATTGAGATAGTTTGATATTCCTATTGATTCTGCTATTTTATAACATGAGTTTATTGGAATTTATTAATTTGACTTTTAATAGTTTATATATCTCCTAAATGGGTGAGAAATAAATTAGAAAGAAGTTTTAATAGATATATTTTCATTTACTTTTCTTACATACAAGTTGGTTTGATTTTAGGAATATGAATAAATGAATGATTTATATTTACATGAATGAGATGATAAGTAATTTGAAATTAAATAGAATTTTGTAAGGTGTTTTGAAAATAGGAAGTTAAATGAATGATTTGTATTTATCTTTGAGGAACAAGTGAGTATAAAATTTGAAAAGTTTTTATAAATTTACAAAAGTAAAATGTGAAAGAATGAATGGTTTACACATATGTAAATAAAAGACATTTTAAAGGTAGGTAAAATATGGAAAGCTTAAAAGAATGTTCTAAAGTTAAATATAGATGAATGAATAGCTTGTATTTACTCTAATAGGATTAGAAAGGTTTTAATACTGTGAGAGATATGTTTTATGTCTTTACTTATTCTTCCCATGTATAGAATGGTTTTATTAGAATTAATGGGGGTTGTTAGTTGAATGAAGTGGTTAGTTTAATTATGAACGAATAAATAGTTTATACTCATATGGGAGATAATTTGAGAAGTGATTTTATGCCATTTTTTGTTTATTATTATTTTTTTTTACTTAGGTGTACAATGATTTGATTAATGGGAAGGAAATAACTTGACTTTGGAAGAGTGTTTTGATTGAAATGTGGAATAACTCGAAAGTAGATAAAATATTTGAGATTTAAAGAGAATTTCGAGTGATTTGAGAGACATAATTTTATGTGCATGATGCTTTGATTAGGATTAATAGAGAGTGATTAATTTGACTTTGAGATACATGAATGGGTATGAAAAGGAGAATAGATAGGATACATGAGATATAACATAATTAACTGTATATACATGTGTATGTAAAAAGCTAGACATGAATCCTTGACTTTATTAGTGAAAGTATGACATAACTAACTAGACATTCAGTTAGGACGTTATGGTTAGTTGTCAAGTATCCATCGGCTCGTTGTGCCAATGGGGGCTCACCTGGCTATTGGAACTACAAAATAGTTAATTTAAATCAAGCATGCAAGCAAGCAGTAAAAGAATTCGCCCATTAAGTCCTAAGACTAGACCTTTAATCTATTAAGTGTAATCTAGGTAACTAACATAAAATGACTAAATATGCAAGATTTTTTATAGAGTCTATAAGCCAGACGTGTCAGTCTAAACCCCTCTTTGAAAAAGATCGGATCATGGGAATAGTGACTGGTTTGGGTAACTCAACTTGACCACGCTGACATAGCAGCCATGGCATCGACGTTGTTCCCATCCTAAGTGTGATCCAATGTTGGTCCATTGGTCAGTAATGAATAGATATAGAGCTCATGAATGTGATGTATTTAAAATTGCAGTAAAGTTATCCTAGAGAGGGGTGAATAGGATATCTAATTTTTAGTCACCCCGTTTTGCAAGTCTTGGAATTGATTTTAAATTAATTTTAGTCTTTTTAATTTATCCCAAGTGTGTGTGTGTTGCAAGATGTCTACTCAGGTATTTTATGAAACACGTAATATGTAAGAGTAGTAATAAGCATCAAAGTAAAGAGACAAGCAATCACACACTCAATCCACAACAAAAGATTTATAGTGGTTCGGCACTAGGGCCTATGTCATCTCTTCTAAAGCTCACCACCGAGCTTAGGTATATTTCATTTAGGTACTATTACAACCTGAGTCAATATATAAAAACTCAACTACTTGCTCACAAGCAAGCTAAACAACAACACTCGATGTCTCCAACGAGTGTATAGTACTACTTCCAGTTGAAATTCCAATATTGATCCTAGATGGGGAAGTGAATAGGATATTTTAACATTCTTTTCAGATTACCCCAAATTTAATTGTTATTTAATTAATTAAGTTAGTCTTAGTGTTTGATTGCAATTGAATATGCACATGAATGAATATGTTCAATTGTATTGCATGTGAGGTTATATCAAGATGTACAATGCTTAACAATTTAAATGATAAATGTAGAGGCAAACCACAAGCAATCACCATAAACACAAGATGTATAGTGGTTTCACACAATGGCCTACATCCACTCTTAAAAGCTCACCACCAACCTATATAATCTTATTAAGATTGAATATATTACAATCAAGGCTAAAATTAACCAAAATCCTAGTCTACTTATCAAGCAAGCTACACCCGGTGTCTCTGGTGGGTGTGGTCTATGGTATACTCTTCCAGTGTCTCCGACGGAAGAGCTAAGGGTCTACACTATCGGTGTCTCCGGCAGTAGTGTCAATTCTCCCAGTGTCTCCGATGAGAGAGGTCTCAATTACTTAAATAAAAGTTAAAGGCAAAGATTACCTCTTGATGGTTCGTGTTGCCTTGTACACAAGTTGGGGTTGCTCCTCCTTAAGATGTGACTATTGCTCCCCAAGGCTTCTTGGTTGGCTCCTCAAGCTAGTTGAGCCAATTCCGGTGGGTTGCTCCTCCTTAAGCAATGTGTGATTATAGAACCCATTATCTTCTTCACAAGAGTTTAGACACCCTTGGATCCTTCTTCTTGATGATTGGCCTAGGTAAGAACAAAGAGGAAGCTAAGGAATGGTCTGTGGGTATAGATTTTCCTATCTAGGTTTATAGAGAGATTTTCCAAAAGTTAGAGAGCCAAATCTCTCATAGATTTTCCCAAAACAAGAGTAAGAGAGTTTTAAATTGTGTTCATGGCCATTAGTTTTCTCTTTGAGCTTTTTGCCTCTTATATTGGATGAAAATAATTAGTGTCCATTAGATTAAAACATTCCCTAATGGTCAAGAAAGATGGGTCATCACTTTAGAATGATTTTTTAAAAGTTTTGACTGCTATACAATGTTTTCACCACTTTGGATTGATCCAAATGCAAAAACACTTAGAACCTGCAACCCGAGAGTTGCTGGTTCAATCTTGGATCGATCCAAATAAGTTTGGATCGAACTAGGATGCTTGAATCGATCCAAATACCCTGTAATGCCTCTAAAATCCTTGGAAAGGCTACAAAGACTTTGGGATAGTCCCTCCATGGTTCGGGAAGGTCCGTAGACCTTTGAAACTCCTATTTGAGCCCTTGATTCCTCTTTACTATGTCACTTTACCTATTTTACCTTATGTGAGCTTAGAGTGAGTTGTGAATCTTTCAGGATGACTTGTAAGCTCCCAGTTTACTTTCTTTGAGATCTTTTTGGTGTCTTGAGGTTGTTCTTCATGAATCTTGAGACCAAGACTTACCTAGACTCTAACATGACACCATTCATATCCTAATCTATACAATACATGTATTTTACAATTCATAGAATTTACAATACATTACATTTACACCAATGTCTTTAGCGGAGGTAGTCAAGCTTTTGATGTCTCCAGCGAAAGCAAAGCAAGTACAATAAGAAGTATGAATGCAAGGTTAAACAAATATTACCACAAAATGGTTGATGTTGTTTACTGCTCAAAGTAGGGTGTTCCTTGTTGAGTTAGTTTTCTTTAGCTACCCACAAGCTCCAAGTACTTGGCTCTAGTGCACCTTGAGTTCAGCTAAATGTGAGTTTCCTCTTAAGGAAGACTCACCACAAGTTATTCTCAATAGTAGTAGAGTGGTATTCAAGAAGAGAGAAAAAGAGAGTGATTCTAGAGTATCATGTTAGCTATTCAAGCTTAAAACTAGTGGAGTAATGGTGTTTTTTTCAATGGGGGATGCTCTCAATATAGTAAACTTTGTAACCCTCTCTTAGTGGCTTGGAGTGTTGGAGTTTTTTTTACCCTAATGAGAAAAGTTTCCCTTTATAGAGGTGAGGAGCACCTACAACCTTTGGATTAGAATCTTTTAAAATGGGCATCTCTTTAGAGCCTTAGATTTCAAAAAATGGGATTCAAATTTCAAAAAATGGGATTCAAATTTCAAAAATCTCACATCAAAAATCATGTTTTAAAATTTTTCAAAAATGGCCTCACAATCAATTAAGAGATCCCTAATCGATTGTGGCTCAGAATCAAGCCTACAATCGAT
>JAOXJP010276705.1:0-19783 GCA_025762735.1 Platanus orientalis
CCCTAAACCTCCTTTTTTTTTTTCTTCTTATTCTTTTTCTCTCTCTCTCTCTCTCTCTCTCTCTCTCTCTCTCTCTCTCTCTCTCTCTCTCTCTCTCTTTGTTTTCCTTCTCTTTTTCTTCTTCTCTCTATCTTTTTCATGACATTTTTGTATTATTTCTTTCATCAAATATATATATCATCACTAGTTTGGATGGATCGTAGGTACTCCTTGTGGAGGCCTAAGACCAAGACCAAGAGGACTTAGCACTTCTAGCTGTGGGGGGTACATTTTTTGTGTCTTTTATGTAATAAGAGTTCGTTGTTGTTTCTGGATTCAAGGAGAAAGAAGAGGAAAAGAAGAGAGAGAAACATAGGGAGAGAATAATTTTATTATCTCCCATACAGTGCGTATTTTATTCATATAATAATGGGTATAGTACAAAAATACCCTCAAGTACAGAATACCCAATATACCCATGTACCCCATACGACCACATATATTTCTACACTCCCCCTCAAACTAGGTGGTAGATGTCAGAGAGACCCAACTTGCAAACCAAGGAGCACAACGAATCGCGGCTGAGACCTTTTGTAAATATATCAGCAAGTTGATCTTCAGTCTTCACAAAATAGGTACAAATAATACTAGCAAAAAGCCTCTCCTTGATGAAATGATAGTCAATTTCAATATGTTTAGCACGATCATGTTGCACTGGGTTATGTGCAATGTTGATGACAGCTTTGTTATCACAATAGAGGCGTATAAGTGAGGTGATAGGAAACCCAAGTTCAAAGAAAAAAAAATATAACCACAAAAGCTCACAAACACCATGAGCCATAGAAGGGAATTCTGCCTAAGCACTGGAGCAAGCAACAACAAACTATTTCTTTCTCTAAGTAACGAGATTACCTCCAACAAAAGTACAATAGCTCGAGGTAGATCTCTTGTTAGTAACAAAACCAACCCTATCAGCATTAGTATATCCCTCAATACATAAGCCAGATTGTCAAGAATACAAATGTCCAACACCAGGACTGTTCTTCAAATACCGAAGAATATGAAACATAGCATCAAGATGTATAGTAGTAGGGCATGCACAAATTGGCTCACAACACTTACGGCATAAGTGATATCAGGTTCGGTGACAGTGAGATAGATAAGTCGACCAACAAGACGTTGATACTTGCCTGCATCAATCAGCCTGTCACCCACATCAGCTATAAAGCGATGATTGGGATTGATAGGTGTGTCAGTTGGCTTACAAGCTGTCATACCAATCTCTATCAAAAGATACAAAGTATACTTCCACAAAGAAATAAAAATACATTTCCTCAATCTGGTCACTTCAATACCCAAAAAATATCGCAACTACCCTAAGTCTTTAATTTCAAACTCATGTGTCAATTAGACTTTAACTGAGAGATCTTCATAGGATCATTACCAATGACAATGTCATCTACATAAATGATCAAGGCAGTGAGATGATCACCACCACGACGCTTGATGAATAAAGTATGATCAGCCTAACTTTAACAATACCCAAACTGATGCACTGCTAGTTTGAAGCGCTCAAACCAAGCCCGAGGGGATTGCTTGAGACCATAGAATGCTTTCTTTAACCAACATACATTCCCCTTAGAAGAGGAAGGAAAGAAACCCGGTGGAAACCTCATGTACACCTTAACCAAATCACCATGTAGGAAAACATTTTTTACATCAAACTTGAGAAGGGGTCAGCCCTGGTTAGTAGCAATAGGGAACAACACACGAATAAAATTTAACTTAGCTACAAGTGCAAATGTCTCTTGGTAATCAATCTCATAAGTTTGAATGTAACCTTTGGCAACCAAACGAGCCTTATAGCGATCCACAAATCCATCAAGCTTTAACTTTACAGTGCACACACACTTACACCAAACAGGAACCTTATTTCTAGGAAGATCAACAAGCTCCCAAGTGTCATTCTTTTCAAGTGTAGCAATTTCCTCTTGCATAGAGGAAAAAACAAGTGCAAAACAACGATATAAAGGAAAAAAAGTTGATAAGACACAAAATTAACCAAATGATATTTTACACAAGATCTGACACCCTTTCAAACTACAATAGGGAGGTCAAAATCATTAGAGGGAGGAGGAACAGGTGAAGGATTACATGGATCAGGAGATAGACTCAAAGAGACATCTTGGTGGGGTGTAAGAGAATCTTCTGTTGTTACCACATTTTTCTTTTGTGAATAGACTTTAAGAACCTTCACCCTCTTGTCACCAATACTTGAATAAAAAATAAAGTATGGAACAGGAAGAGGGGTAAAGGAAGACCCCATTGTGGAAAGCTCACCTTAAGTAGAAGATTGAGGAGTAGATAAGAAATGAATTGTCTCATGAAATGTAACATTCATAAACACAAACCGTTGCCTAATATAAGGGTGGTAACACTTATAACCCTTCTAACTAGGAGCATACTCCAAGAAGATGCGTTTGAGAGATTTAGGATCAAGTTTGGACCTCTAGGATTTGTCAACATGCATATAATAGATGCACCCAAAAACCCTCAGTGGAATAAGAAACATGATAGCAGATGAAGATAGGACATCAATAAGTGTCTTAAAACCAAGAGCCTTAGTAGGCATCTTATTAATGAGAAATGCTACAATCTAGACAGCATCAGACCAAAAGATTTTAGATATATTCATAGTAAACAATAATGTACGAGACACTATAAGTAAATGTCTATTTTTTCTTTCTACAATCCCATTTTGTTTAGGAGTGTCTAGGTAAGTGGTTTGGTGGATAATGCCCAACTGATCAAGAAATGATGAAAAAGAATTAGACATATACTCTCCTCCGTTATCAGAACAGAGAACTTTAATCTTTTCGTTGAATTGGGTCTCAACCATTTTTTGAAAAGAAACAAATGTAGTGAAAACATCATTTTCGATTTCAATAAATATACCCAAGTGACTTGAGAATAATCATCAACAAAAGGAACAAAGTATTTGAACCTAGATAAAGACATAGTAGGGACAGGACCCCACACATCAGAATGAATAACATCAAAAAGAGATTCACTTTTATTCAAACTAATTATATAAGAGGTCCGACAATGTTTTGCATACTTGTAAGGTGTACAATGAAAAACAAAAGTAAAACTAGAAAATAACTGTAGAAACAATCTTTTTAAAGTAGAAAGAGAAGGGTGACCCAAACAATTGTGCCATTGGGACAGTTGCCGAGAACATGTACTATTATCCTTTATTGCTACTTGCTAGAGCTGGAAGCTGCTAAACTGGTAATGTTGAATAAGAGGGAACATCCAAGATGTATAATCCTTTTTCCTCATGTCCCCTACTAATGGTCTTCATTGAATCCAAGTCCTAAAAGACATAATGAGAAGGAAGAAAAGTTACACTGCAATTTAATGACTTTACTAGATGACTCACAGATAACAGGTTTAAAGTGAAGTTTAGGACATGGAGTAACAAGGGTAGGGAAGGAGTGGCAGGGATACTTCCCTTACCCACAAAAGAAGAATAAGACTCATCTGCAATGTGGACCTTATCGTTTCTGGAATAAATAGAATGCAAAGAAAAAAATGAAGACGTACCAGTCATGTAGTCAGAAGCTCCTAAATCGATGATCCAGGAGTAGAAACACTAGCACTGAACATAGAGATAAAGGTACTTGAACATAAGAGTAAACCTCACTAAGCGAAGGGAGATGATCCTTTCCAAGGATCTGTATGCAGATACTATCATATTTGGAGTCCAGCCCTGCCAAGAAATCAAACACTTTGTTCTCCTTAACCTCCCTATTATACTCAACCACATCTTCTGAACACTTTGGACGATAAGTCTTGTAATAATCGATTTCTTGTCACAGCCCTTTGAGTGTAGAATAGTAAAAGAAGAGAGACTTATCACCCTAGAGAAGTTGTAACACTTTCTGACACATGATAATATATCCTAGCCTTATTCTCTTTCTTGGAATAGGTATGGATCATAAAGTCCCAAATATCCTTAGCAGTAGGCAGATACATGAATGTGTTAGAAATTTTAGGTTGCATAGAATGGAGTAGCCATGACATAACTGTGGCATTTTTAGCTTGTCACTTGGGAAAGGTAGCTGATTTTGAATCCAGAGCTTTTGTCTCACCCGTTAGGTATTCTAGCTTCCCTTTACCTGTAATGTATAGTTGGACTGAATGGAACCAAGGGAGGTAATTAATCCCATCAAATCAGACTATTGTAATAAGGGCATTAGGGGCTTTGTTTACTACTCCAACACCTCCAAAAGAGGTTGATGTAACATCACTGGTCTCCAACATATTCGAAGCCTCAACCATAGAATATTACAAACCACAGGGTAATACAAACCTAAGCAAATAACCACCAACCACTGCAATAAGACCCTTACTGGTCTATTTGCACAAGAAACAGCCCCTACAAGTAATATAACTGCTGCTCACAACCAGCAATAGAAAAGCCCCAAAGACACCACACCACACGTGTCCTAAACAATGGGTCTTATCAACCCAACAGCTTGTGAACAAGAAAGCAACCAGCAAAAATCATTCCAAACACTTCCGATGGACCAATAACAAACTTCCAAACATTACAATCCCTTCGAAGACAGCAGAGCATTTTTTATAATTTTTTAACTGACAAATAGGCTAAAAAAGCCCTAGGCGTCAATAAAGAGCCCAAAAACTCTTCACCGAGAGCTCAATACTCAACCAAATCGAGTGGAACAAAAACCCATTGATTCACCATGAAAAAACGACATGTCCTTGCCAAAAAATCCTTCCAAAAAACTCCCATATCAATCTGATCAAGCAGATTTAACAGATTTGCAGTTTTTTCGTGTTCTACATACATAGATGCCTTAAAAAAATGGTTCTGATGCTCAAAAAATTACAAAAAAAAATGTTCAATAAAGAGTAGAACTCATGATCTATCGAACCATGCAGTCTGCTTGATCTAACACTTGTACGGCCTTGCTAACGTCAGTGAATTTCTCCCCTCCGATTTGTCCTCCGAATGCTTTGATTCGAATATGCTCATTGTTTGTGGATTCAGGAAGAGGAAGAAGAGAAAAGGGAAAGAAGAGAGAGAAACGTAGGGAGAAGAGGGAAAGAAGAGAGAAACGTATGGAGAGAATAGAATCTATTCTCTCCCATACGGTATGTATTTTATTCATATAATAATGGGTATAGTACAAGAATACCCTCAAATACAGAATACCCAATATACTCATGTACCCCATACGACCACATATACTTCTACAATAAGACCAATAATACCACTTTCTTGTTAGTTTTTGTTTAGAGGTATGGTAGTGTAATAAGACTACAAAGCCAAGGGTTATTTATGGGTATACCAGTCTAGTCGACAGCCCTTATTTTTTGGTTTTTAGTGGCCACCAAAATCAAGCAATAGGGCCCACTAGAAGCGTGGTCGACTGCCTAGTATTTCCCTCTTTGATTTGGTTGTTTAAATTTTGGAAAAAAATAGTTCTAGGAAGTTTAAGTGTTAGGAAAGTTTATAATTTTGTAAGTTGTAAAGCCTATAAATAGGCACCCATACCCCATGTTTGAATCATTGAAAATTGATGTAAGTTTTTTTAAAGAAATTGGTGTTCCAATTGTGGCCGTGGGCCTGCTCCCTTACCCTTCTCCTAGGTGTGATCATGAGACACCCTAGTTCCCCTTCTCCCTCTTCTCTCATATTTTCTTCCCTACTACACATCATCCGTTCCCCACCATTTAATGTTTTTTCTTCTTTTTTTTTTTTTTTGGATGACTAAAAAACTTTATTAAAAGAGGCATCGGGATAAGGCATCCCCAAAAGAGAACACAAGGAGAAAGTGGGGGAGGGGGCTGTGGTGCCCCCCCTATCCTTCCATCTTCTTCTTCTATTATTCCCTTCCCCTCTATCATCTTCTTCATTAATCTGGAATTCCTTAACCGTGAGATGCAATCATTAATATTCAAATCAAAGGCTGATTTGAATATTAATGATTGCAGCTCACGGTTTAGGAATTGAAAGGGATGTACATAATATTCCAGATTAATGAAGAAGAACTCTGCAGAAATCAGATTACTGTCATGGTTTAAATCGTGTGCTTGAATTAAAGGTATATGGTGCAGTTTTCAAAAGGTAACCTCGTTCACTCCTTTCTTTATTGGTTTCTACAATTTCCATTGCACTTCGTTATTAAATTCCCTGGTCTGTTAAACTCTTGTTAACCTATCTCTAACTCTGAAGAGAATTCTCTGGGTAGCATAAATTGAAAATCCCACCCCTCCAGATATCCCCTTTCCCTTATTTTCTTTTGGAGTTTTATTCCCCTATAGGTCATCTACAAAAGCCCTAAGTTTCCCCTTAGATTCCCATCTTTCTTCCCTGCCAATAATCAAAGATTCCCCTGTATGTTGAAAGCTCCACTAAAGAAACTTGATTTTTTTGAAATTTGATTCTTTGAACCTTCAAATATCATTCAAATTGTGTGCAGTTTTAACCCTAGGACCTTAGCATGATGCACTACTGCTCTGGAAATTTTCGTAAAATTCTAACACGTGGCAGGGGTATTTTTGTAATTTCATCCAAATCTGTAAAAATTACAGATTTTCCTCTGGTCAGAAATTTGTGTATATTTATTTCTAGGATATTTGTAAATATTAAACCCTTAAAATCTGAAAAATGCATCATCCAATTGTACAACAGGGCTATGAATTTTTTTGTAGCACCAGAAGCTCTCCCTTAAAATTGCGCTCACCCCAAATCCCCCAACACAACACAAACGGAAACTCCTCCATAATTGCCTTCCTTATATTGATAGCCCTTGTTGATAAACTTCTTCAACTCAACTGTCATTTGATTGGAAACTAGGTGGTTTTTGCTCGTCTTTCCTCATTCGCTGATTTTCTACTTTGTCAATAATGGTTTTGTTGATTAAAAACTAATAAATCATGTGATTTCAATGAATCAAAGCAACTTTCTCTGGGGTTTTTTGCCAGATGATCTAACAATATATATATTTTGCTTCCTTTTGCAAAAATAAAATAGTAAATCAGCATGAATAAATGCTAGATTTATGGATTTTGTTTTAAAGAAGAATAAAGCATGCAATTTTAACAGATCTAGGTTGTCTTTGGCATCCGATCTTGGATTGTGACCAGAACTTAGATTGTAACCTAGATGCAAAATTGATCTGTTTGGTATGCATCTAATGTACAATCTTCTTATCGAGATCGTCTTTTAGTCTTATTTTGGATCGAGCTGAAAAGCCCAATCCCAAACACACGATCATGAACCAATTCAAAAGGGCTCTAATACGTAAAACTCAAGTGATAAAATTTGAGGGTAGTTTAATTGTTTGACCTCAAAATACAGCCATCTCTTCCATTCCTCTTCTTCTTAACAAAACAACAGAATACATCATAAACAAACCTCAATCTCCACATACCATGATGATAGATAGGGCTTTTCCTCTATAATTCTTCAAAATGAACGAGAGACGCTAAAGAAGCCCAGATATTGGGCTGGAAACGCTCCTGGGAGCTCTCAGGAGGATGCAATGACAAAGGCAATTTCACAAGCACCAAAGTCTTGTATACTCGGGGATGATGGCAAAGACAAAAGTAGTGACAGAGAGAGCGTCTTCTGCGGCAAGTTGCAAAAGCAAACACTAGCAAGGATCTATTGATAGAGTTTTCGTTTGTTGATTGGGCATAGTAAGCAACACATTCATCACCATGGCTTTCAATGAGTTATTTGTCAATTGTTTAATTGAAGTATTACTGTTTCATTGACTTGTTGAGCAGAGCAAATTTGGATGGATCATGACTAAACCTCCATTAACTGTTGTAAAAGATAACAAATTGTGAAAAGGGATATATTCGTGGTGGTTGGAATCATTACTACCCTTGCTATCTATGGTGTCTTAGAAGCACGACTCTTCTATTCATTATCATCATCTATAAATCATGAGCCTTCCTCTCTTCCCCCTCTCAAAGGAAAAAAAAAATGAAACAGAAGATGAATAGATCAAGAGAATCAGCTCTTGCTCGCCATGACCTTTCGACATTACAAATGGAAAAAAAAGGGAGAGAGAATGTGCGCTCGATGCAACTCCATTCCATCTTATTGCTGAAGAGAAAAAATGATCCCAAGTCCTAGCCAAACAACTAGCTCGATCCGATCCATGATCTTACGGTTTGTGATATTCTGATCTTCCCTAGAGATTGCAATCGAGGAGTACGTGCTTGGATGCCAAAGACAGCCCTAAAGCATACTTTAATGAAAATCCCTCCTAAAACTATAGAGAAAAGTAAATAAATATTATGTATATACAATTAACAACCTCAGATCCATGGATTTGGAACCAAAACCCACTAATCCTCAGTCCAACTAAATTTTTCAAAAAAAAAAAAAAAAATTTAAATATTCCAAAAACTATTTATTTTAACTACATAATGACGCAATTAGATGATTGATGGTAGATTAATTACTTTGGAAAACTGTTTCTTTATTAATTTTTTAAAAAATAAATTATTAAGTAATGTCAATTCATTAACAATCAGAACATAATTGTGTGGATTTGAATCCAAACCGACAAATTTATGTACTTTGTTATAATTGGGAATTTTTAATAATCAAAAAATAAAAATATATTTTACTATATCACTTACAATTGCATACTCATGTTGTCATGCACATAATCTCAAATTCGCATTATATAAAATTCTTTTACCATTTTGCTCATTTTAGTGATATTTTCAAATATAAGAGTTATTTGATAATCTTTTCTTTTCCTTAGATAGCTTTAAGATCTTCACATACAACAAGCGCAGACAAGAAGGATCAACCAGATGTTGGGTGAGAGTTTTGCACCCAACTTAGTGATGACAAAAAAACATGTGAGGTGAACCATTTGTGGGAGTTAGATGATGGTGGGATGTACATAGGTTGAAGCAATATCTTGCACACATGGCGGGTGATGTTAAGGGTTGCACCCAAGTACTCTTCGGGTGATGTGAAAGGTTGCACCCAAGTAACCAAGAAGATAATGCAGGCGATGCAAAGTCATTTACATGATGGTGCTAAGGTGGAGTAAGTTGAGGCTTGGAACAAGGCAATGCTACTTGAGAAGCTTAGGATGAAGGATGAGGATACTGAAGAAAAGGCATATGCACAGCTGCTGGTGGTAATGATGAGGAAGATCTGATTAGTTCCAGAGAGATCAACTTACATCGGGCATTGATAGAAATTAAAAAAAAATCTACAGCTAGAGATGAGGAAAGGCGGAGGCTTTCTATTTTTGGACCACCCACCAGCATTGGAGCGAGTCAATCTTAGTATCAACCAGTAGTTCAACCCCACGGTTAGGGTGGTCTGGCAGTTTCTTTTTTTCTTTTTTTTTTTTTATAAAAGAAAATTCATTAAGAGGGGATAAGACTTACCCAAAAACCACATGGAGCAGGCTCCCAATAAAAGTTACATTCCGCCTTTAATAAAAGTAACCCACCCCACCTTAACATCCCCTATAGAACAATAAGAAAGTTCTTCACAATGAACTGCCCAAAAAATGCATTTCTCATTTGCCCTTCTATACACCGTATAGGCTGGTTCCAAAATATTTTCAAAAACCCGATTGTTCCATTCTAGCCAAATGGACCACCAAATAGTTGGGAGCATTAGCCTCCACATCACCATTCCTTTCCTACCCACACCTCTGATATTCCACTGCTCAGCCATGGCCTTTAGATTCTGTGGAAAAACCCATCCACTTCCAAAAGGAGGGAATACCATACTTCGAGAGCAAAGGAGCATATATATAGAATATGATACGCAATTTCTACCTCCTTGAGACACAAGGGACAGGTATTAACTATTAAGGAGAAAAAGGCCATTCTTTTGAAGGTGATCCACCATTGGAATTCTACCTCTCATAGCTAACCAAAGAAAAAATAACACTTTTGAAAGAACTTCTAAACCCCATATGCTCTTACAACAAAACTGACCCGGGCCCTGATTCCCAAACAAATCATAACATGACATAACTGAGAATGTTCCATTTCTACCCAAAGTCCATCTACGCTGATCATCTCTCTCCGGATGAGACAAAAGATAGCGATGAAGGCAAACCATATGATCTATTTCCCAATCATTCAAGCCTCTCCTGAGCTGCACATTCCATCCATTACGAGTACTACCCGCGGTCCAATGGTCAACAAATTAACACACCGTAATGCATTAAAAAAGTAAAAATGTAATTAAGCATGGTTAAGGGTAAAATTATCTTTAAACATTTTTGGAAGGTCTATGGTAGTGTTTGGAACCCAAATTAAATGAATTAGAAAGAAGGAAACAAAGATAGGTTACAAATTTGACAAGTCCAAAAGTCATCCCAAGGGCGTAATTGGGGTAACTTCATAGGTAAATATCTCCCAAGAGAATAAGAATGCAAACCATACACCATTAGAAAGGTCTAAGAGTCTACTTTCCAACACAACAAACAGTAAGCAAATTAGAGTTTTGTAGAGAAAGTTATGGTAATTTTTCTCACAAATGATCAAAACTAGAAAAAATCTGAGAACCACGAGGGGTACCCAAATGGGGGGACCAGTCACAGAGGAGCACTGCGAGCAGTCGCAGCTAGCTACAACAGGTCACAGCCAAAAAACTAGAAATGACAAGTTTTTGGAAATTGGAAATCCACACAGTACAAGCAGTCAGTCAGTCACAGGGACACGCGACTGGCCGTACCCTAGCTGCGAGCGGTCGAGAGTTGAGGAGACCGGTCGCACGCTAACAGCTTTAAAAAAATTTTTAAAAAAAAAAAAAGAATTCCTTCCCATTTCGCATGAAATCTTCTATGGGGGATAGGTTCGTACAATGACAACTATATTACCTTATTTTAGCCCAAAATAGATTAGAATACACTTAAAAGATAGAGAGATAAAAGAGAATTGGAAAAAAAAATGGAATTAGCTCTCCTAAGCTAAGATAAGCTTAATTTTCTTAGATCTAGGCTAAGTTTACTTGAATTTGAAGGTTTTGATATTAGATTATTAATCTAGAATGTTTTCTCATCTGATCTATGTCAAATTTATAGATGAATGAATTGAGAAAGCTTTGGACAAGAAAATTGACAAGGAGAAATTGAACAAAAAGCTTGTTGTAAGTAATCTTTCTAACTATGGTTACTATGGGGTATTCCCTTCTTGGAATTCTTAAATTATGTGAATTTGTGAGTGAATCCTCTGAAATTTCTGGAGATCTATGCTTTAAACCATTGCACCTTACTTGATCCTTGAATCCAAGCCCACATGGTAGGTAATCCTACTTACTATGGGTGATGTGATGCATTCCTTCTGTGATTTCAAATTATGAGATGTTATTTTTGGATTCCTTTGAGATTATTGGAAATTATTGCTTCCAAGCTATTGAATCATGTTTGATTTATGGTTTTAAACCTACTTAGGAAGTGAATATGCTTCCCATAACTGGTGTGTTGTGAATTCCCTTTGAATCTCTAAAATCCATGTGGCTTGTGATTAAATTTCTGCAATCTCTGAAAAATCTTTGTTTATAGCTATTGAACCTTACTAAAATCTTAGATCCACACCAATTTTGTAAGTAACTATTGTCCCTAACCATGGTATGGATTAGTTTTTTTATTGAATCCATTAGAACATATGAAATTTGAATTTTCACCATGTGAATCTCTGAAAATCTATGTGGAATTATGAATCCTTATTGATCTACATTATTAATGATCAATTTAGTAGAGAACTTTGTTTTGCCCTTTGTTTGGGAACACTACATGTGATATCCAGTTGGATCTCTATACTTAGAACCTTTAGAAAATTATTAAATCTATGAATTTATGTAAATTTGTAGTGAACTCATTGATTCTATTAAACTATATGCTTATATGTGATCATACTAACCATGTGAACTATCGAATCTCATTACATGCTTTGAATCCTCAACTTATATGAATTCTCAGCAAATTATTGTGAATTCGGCCTTGTGGACACCAAATCATGTACTAACATCGAATCTAATTGAATCATGCATCTTTAAAACAATTGAAACCATGGCAATACTATGTCCACACTTATTTGTGTATTATAGAGATGTGATTACCGAAAACATGTGATTCTTCAAACCTATTGATGTGAACCTTATTGGATTTGGAACCTTCGCTGTTTTGGGCCCCTTCACAAGGCTAAGTGTGACCATTGATTATTTGGGGCTTCATCATATGGCTAAGTGTGACCTTTGACTCTTTGGACCTACTCACAAGGCTAAATGTGAAAGTGTTTCGAATATACTTTTGGTTACATGGGATTGTGGCCCTACTTTTGGGTTAATCAAAAGATCCAGACCCTACCCATGGGGTTATAACAGGAGATTGTGGCTCTACTCTTAGGGTTTGGCAAGAGATTTGGACTCTACCCGTGGGGTTATGACCAGAGCATACGGATATTTTACATTGGATTTTGGATTCTTTGAATCATTGAACTTTGACCTTTAAAACATTTGGACTTCAAACCTTTCAAACCATTAAACATTGAACACTTTGAATCATTGGACTTTAGACCATTTGAACCATCAAATTTTGGACACTTCGTATCATTGAACATCAAACCCTTTGAACTAACATATGTCATGGAACTCATAGACTTTGATCATCGTATCAAGCTACTTGTCTGGACATCAACTAACATTTGGACTTAAAATTGAACTCCAAATTGTAAAATTAGAATTTTTTATTCGAAATTAGAACTTGGCATTGAACCATTGACTTTAGTTTGATATTCGTCAATTGTTCAGCTTTGTACTAGCATGCTTATTTATTGTTCGATCTCTATTTAGCTCCATCCTGATATTTGGACTTGTTAGTACTCAGATTTATGTTTCTTGTCTTACATTATCTATAGTCAATTAGATTGCTTATAGGTTGAAACTAATCCAGCCGTATTGTTTTCAAACTGACTGTGCTCGCAGGTCTTCTAACCTTAAAGACTTATCACGACATCTCCAATACTTTTCATTCATTAGTAGTTGTCATTGGACATACTTTGGACTACATACATTTGATAGATATTACTGGGATATTGAATATTTTCTCTTTTGTTAATATTTAGGTGAAAGGGCACCCCTTATACTAATGTTTAGATTCTTTGGTATTTGGGCTCATGTTGGAGCATTATAAATTTATTTCCGTTGCATTACTATGGATGTGGATATACTATTAGATTATTCTGCTGTAACTCATTGAATACTTGTGAACTATTGAATGTAAAAAGCTTCCGCTATCTTTGAAATATGCTTGTGAACTATAAAATCTATGAACATGGTAATATAAGGAATTGAACCAATTTGGCCCATGTATAAAGGATTAATTATTAGATTATCGCACTATTGGACTAAGTAATTTGGATTGTGATCTTTGATCATTGATATTTAGAATTTGGATTGTAATGTAACGATCCAAATCCAGGGTGCTTACGGATCCCATATCCGAGTTCAAGTTCGGGGGGGTTACAACAAGAGCATTAGGATTCACAACCACATTGAACATGATGGGGATCTCAACCTTGAGGAGCCTAGGGGAACACCATATATCAAGCCAAAACCTTGTATGAGTCCCCACACCAACGTCTATAGCAACAACATTCCTAAACAAAGCCAAGAAAGACATAATACCCTTTCACAAACCAATCCTATGAGCACCTCTGACGCGTTTGGATTCCCATTTACTTTATACCCCATATTTGGCAACAATAAGCTTCCTCCATAAACTATCCTCCTCCATGCCAAATCACCAAATCAATTTCATAAACAGAGCCTTACTAATGTCACCAATTTTCCTTAAGCTCAAGCCTCCATTCCCCTTAGAGACAAAAATATCATTCCATGCCACAAGATGCAACCCCTTAAAGACTCTTTCCATCTAGCCTAGAGGAAGTTTCTTTGAAGCTTTTCAATCTCCTTAGATATAGACAAGGGAATAGTGAACAAGGAAAGATAATAGGTGGGTAAATTCATCCACATCAATTGTAGTAGAGTAGTTTCCCCTCTTTTTGATAGATAGAATCCCTTTCACCCAACTAATCTTCTCTGAATACAAGAGATAACTTGATTCCAAACCACCTTTCTTTTGTATGAAGCCCCTGGAGGGAGCCCAAGATAAGCAAAAGGAAGAGAATCGGTCTGGCAACCCAAAATATCAGCCAATCTAGGAAGATTTGAAACCTACCCCACTCCATACATTTGACTTTTGGAAACATTCACCCACAAATCGAATACTAGCTCAAAACATCTTATGATACACCAAAGATTTCTCATTTGATTGGGAAAATTTCTAAAAAATGCTAACGTGTCATCTGCAAATTGAAGATGGGAAACCACCAAATCATCAATGCCAACTGTAACACCCTGCACAATTTCGTACATACTTCGCACACACCTATGTTCACACACACTTAGAATGATTTAAACATACGTGTAATGACCGATAAACTTATGCAACTTTAGAGACAAGTTGTACAATTCTATGAAGAATTAGTGGACAAATTTTATGTTATTATAAAGGTATCGAGGTCTAGATTTAAAAGAAACAAATGGCGGACAAATCGGATGTCAAACGAAAAAGTTATAGGCGTTTGAGTGCAAAAGGGTAAAAAAAAAAAATTTGAACCAAGTCGATCAATCGGGAGGACCCCCGATCGATCCAACCATAGTAGCAAGATCGATCGGATCACATGGATTCGTTCTCGAAACTAGATTTTTCAAGTTGTTTCACTTTTTGGGGGGGGTTCTTATTTGTTTTAGGACACTTCTAAGGCCTATAAGTTTAAGTTTTGACCTAATTCAACATCAGAACACAAAGCAAAAGGGAGAGAGAGAAAATCAAGAGTAAACTAGGGTTTGAAGAGATTTTCAGGGATTTTCGAAGAACTTGAAGCTTTAGTTTGGGATTCATTTTCAAATCGAAAGGTAAATAAACTTGAACACTTAGAATCGTTTTTTAATGATCTTTGGTTCCTAGAACACTTTGATTCTCGTTTTTGTAAGAGAAACATGAAGATCTTGTATTGTTATGATTCCATAGGTTCTTAGAATGCTAAGAAGTCCATTTTGCAAATAACTTGAACTCTTTGCATTGTTTTATAATGTTTTTAGGTTCTTATATTCTTCTTTACGAGTTTTGTAAAGAATCGTGATGGTTTTTTATTTGTCTAGGTTCTTTTACCATGTTTTTAAAAGGGGAAAATATGTTTTTAAAGGAAGTTGATGTCCTATCTTTTGTTGTTGATCCAAATAGGTTCTTAGATGATTTTATTCTTTGTTTTGTAAAAATATAAGGATGTTATACTCAATTTTTTATTTGTTTTGAAAAAATAGTATGCTTTTGAAATGAGTTTTCAAAGGATTCTTAGTAAATATATTTTTAAAGATTGTTTGAAAGAAGTTGATATGCAAATCAGTAGAACTATGCGTTTAGGTGGGTCAGATTCTCTTAATTTATGTTTTGTCTCAAAAGATATGCATTATTTGAATGATTAAGGATTGTTTTAAAGTTTAGATTTGTTTTACTTTGATATCTGTTAATTTCTATAAAATCTATGTATTTATTTTGATGAGATTACATGTTTTAGTATAATTTATGACATGAGACTCATTTGCCACCAAAGAGGTATATTTGATGGAGTCCTCCTCATTGGGTTTAAATAGATGCGAGCAGATACCCTCTTTGTCGGGTCACATAATTAATGATGTTTGTTTAATGCTCGCCACTAGGCGTGAGATTATGGTATCCTATAATTGGATTGTAGATGGGTCTATTCTATTATATTACCTATTGTCCAACTCATAGTACATGTGGGGGATTTCTAGTCTATGATTCAGTTATCTAATGTATAGCTCGTAACATGTGTGGGGGATTTCAAATATTTGTTTCAGCTGGTCTCATATATATGTTTCAGTTATATGTTCAGTTTAGTTCAATATTTCAGATTATATCTCTGTTTAGTTATGTATCTTGATTTCAGTTCCGATCTATTAAGTGTCATGTAAGCATTATTTTCAGTATATAAGTAATTGTTTTGAAATCATATTCAATTCTGTCTTGTTTATGAAATTATTTGTGCTCATTGACCTAACTGTTTCAGTATGTTTTAGGGTTCTTGTTTATTTGCAAAATCAGTCACGCTTACAAAGTTGACACCGTTGTTTTCAAATGATGATGATGACAGATTAGACCATATCGTGGATTAGTAAAACGAGGAGATGGAGATCTGGTTCTATTATTTGTTATTATGAGATATGAGATTTTATTAGTTTGATTCATTTATCTAATTTAGTATTTGTTATAGAGACAGATTTGATTTAGTTCAATTTAGTTTATTTCAGTTCTATTTGATGAGATGTCATTGGTTAGATTAATTTTCAGTTATGTGGAGATGGTTTATTATTATTTGGATTATGTTAGACTATGGTTTTAAATATATGGATTATAGATTATGGATTATGGATTTTATTTGAATGGAATGGTTATGATTTATTTACACAAAATTTCGCTGCGTATATATAAAAGGTAAAAGGCGAAAAATTTATAAGCAATTTAAATGGTATTAGAATGAATGGATTAATGACACGTGTCAAAATTTGTAGCCTTATAGGTATGGGTTCTGGGGCACGACACCAACTTAACACCCTCTAAGAGACCACCCTGATAAGCCTTTGAAAGGAGCACGCCCAAAGCCTCAGTAACAAGAAGAAAGAGAAACATGGATAGGGATACCCTTGGCATAAACCTCTGGAAATCTTAAGATACTTGGTGCGGGACCCATCACAAGAACAGAAAAGGAAGCACAACCAACAAACTTCTTCATCCAGCTCCTCTATCTTAAGCCAAAGCCCATTCTTCTCAGTATATATTCCAAAATTCCTAGTTGACTCAATCATATGCTGTTTCCAAGTCCAGTTTGCATAAGACTCCTGATAACGCCATTTTATGCATAGAGTTGATGCATTCATTAGCAATCAAAGCCTCGTCTAAGATCTGCATCCCCCCCAACAAATGCTCCATGGGCCTTAAAGATGATCAAAGGTAAAACACTCTTCATTCTTTTTACCAAGATCTTGGAGACTATCTTATACATGTTACCCACCAAATTAATAGGCCTAAACTCAAAAATCCAATTAGCCCCTTCTCATTTTGGAATAAGGGAGATAAAAGTCGCACTGTGGCCTTTATCCAAAAACCGTTCCAATAAAAATCCTCAATAGTTGCAAGATCATTTGCTTTTACTACATCCCAACAAACTTTAAAAAATGACAAAGAGAAACCGTCTAACCCAGGGGCACTGTCTCCATCAAAATCCCAAATGACATTTTTTTACTTCCTCCTCTTCAATGAGTTGCTCCAACTAGACCCTCTGCTTCTCATTCATACTTTACTAAATTCTTTCTTTCTCAAAAACTACTTAGGAAAAGTACAATTACAATGATGAGAAATTGATGCCACAAGAAATTATTGACGCCCTCAAACGTTGAGAAAATAGGACTTCCCCTGGTCGACGACCTGCAAGACATAAATCTAGGGTCCAAGATTTCCCCCAAAATAGTGAAAATTGCGACGCCCAGTACTTTGAAACTGGGACATGATCTTGTATGTTTACGTTAAGAATTTATTGACATTTTTGCCTGGACCTATAAGGACATGTCTGGTCTTAACATCAACCTTGTTGTTCACAAACTCCCTACTGATCCAACCATACCTCCCATCAAGTAAAAACCTAGGCGTCTCCGACCTGAATGGTCACTCAAACTTAAACTTAAAGAAGAAATTCAAAAACAACTTGACGCATCAGTGGTTAGCAAACATTGTCCTCGTCCCCAAAAAAGACGAAAAAATTCACATGTGTATTGACTACCGTGACCTGAACAAAGCTAATCCTAAAGACGATTTTTCTTTGCCCCACATCGATGTTTTGATCGACAACACAGTAGGCCATGAAATGATATTCTTCACGGATGGTTATTCTGGATATAACCAAATCAAGATGGCGGTCGAACATGCAACTGCTTTCCATGCCTCCTCCAGTCCATGGGACAAAATGGATACTTGATTCCAAGATATTTATGACAGGTCGGTCATCTTTATTCTCTTCTTCTGTCAGCTCAGGTAGGGATAAAGTTAAGGTTGTTGATGGAACACTATCCTCTATCTCTGGAAAAGGTAGTATCCATGTATCACCTACTTTATCCTTATCATCGGTCTTATATGTTCCTAAGTTTGCCACCAACCTACTTTCAATTAGTCACCTTACCTAAGATCTTAATTGTTCTGTGACATTCTTTCATTCTCATTGTGTGTTTCAGAACTTAGATTCAAAGGAGATGATTGGGAAGTTAATGGCCTTTATCTCCTAGATGCGAATGTGGTTCAGTCTTCTTCTCTTTTAGTAGCAAAGTCTAATAATAATTTTGTTGCAAATTAAAATTTCTTGTTACAGTAGCACAAGAGAATTGGTAATTTGACATGTCTTCTTTCCAACATTTGTTTCCGCATTTATTTTCTTCAAATCCCTCAATGGATTTAGATTGTAAAGTTTGTCAATTATCCAAACATGTACGCAATTCTTATCCTTTGAGTATTAATAAAAATCTGCATCCTTTTGCTATTGTTCATTCTAATGTGTGGGGTCCTTTTCCGACCTCATCTTTATTTGGTTATAGATATTTTGTTACATTTGTTGATGACTATTCCCGTTGTATGTACGTATACCTTATGAAAGCCAAGGACGAAGTCAATTCTATCTTCCAATCCTTCCACAAAATGATTTAGACCCAATTTGGAGCACCTATTAAGGTGTTATGTTCTGATAATTTTTTTTTTTTTTTTTTTTGGGGGGGAGTATATTTCAACCTGCTTACAGACTTATCTCACATCTGCTGGAATTGAACACCAAACCACATGTGTAGGTACTCCTCAACAAAATGGCGTAGCAGAACGAAAAAATAGGAATCTGTTAGAAGTAACAAGAGCCTTACTCTTTTCTATGAATGTCTCAAAAAGTTTTTGATCTGAAGCATTTTTAATTGTATTATATCTCATCAACAACATGCCTACTCGAGTTCTGGATTTCAAGACATCAATTGCCACTTTATGTCCAGAGAAACCTTTGTTTTTGGTCCCCCCTAAGGTTTTTGGTTGCATTTGCTTTATTCATGCCCCATAGAAAGATAGAACCAAACTAGATCCAAAGGCTTTGAAGTGTATATTCCTGGGTTATCCTACTTCACAAAAGGGATATAAATGCTACCATCCGGCTATAAGAAAAAAAATTGTGAGTTTAGATGTTACCTTCTTTGAATCTACCCCTTCTACGGACCCTCTTCAGGGGGAGCATGGCAGTGAAAAGAGTCATCAGGTGTGTCTTCCATCCTCTCTTCCTACTCAAGTTTCAGTACCTCTATTCATGTTTGACTCAGGGAAAGAAAAGGGGAAGGAATTGCAAACATATACAAGGAGAGACGAAGATAAAGCAACTCATCCACCTCCACTCACTTCTTGGAATCTAGGTTGTCAACACCCAAATTTTGACTCGGGTCATCTAATGGAATGAAAGAACATCAAAGCAGCACCTAAGCATCAAGAGTTTAGGCAACTCTGGTTTTGGCAGAATAAACCTGGACTCTAGGAGGTTAGGCATCCCTTGTGAAGTCTTCCCTGGATCTTTCGAATGCAAAAAGCATCATCTGTATCAAACCATGTGTAGC
>JAOXJP010276716.1:0-19782 GCA_025762735.1 Platanus orientalis
CTTTTCGGTGCTGATGTGTCTGCCCCCCTGACCCCAGCGGTGGTTAGCATAAATAGGGGAGGTGGACACAAACCCTCTTCGTATAAATCTATTGAACAATTATTTCCATTGTCACTATGTAGTAATTATTGTAACAAACAAAATTTCATTTCCTACTCTTAATATGAATATATTTAAAATCACAGGTTACCATATCAATAAGCTTACACAGGTTGATCAGAACCCTTTGCTCCAGCTCGTATAAGGCAATAGCTGATTCCACCGGTTACTGACGAAAACAAGCCAACCAACACTGCATAAATAGGATGGCTTCCTCTTACAATGTAAGTATTTCTTGGCTTTCCATTTTCTGCTAACCCTCCTGCATGGATCCACATTAAAGTATACACAACTCCAATGAGAAGAAATGTGAAACCATCTATTTCATTTCAGAGAGCACAAAGTGTGTTTTGACAATTTTAGTGTCATCTAAACTTATAAACTTAGAACTACAAACATATCATGCATATTAAGAGAACTCATAAGTAAAAATGGTGATGTGTTTCCATGTAACCCCTCATCTTATGGGAAACAATCCTCTCATCATCAAGGTAAGGAACAACTAAATGGCTCTATGACAATGCATGAAAGCGCATATCATCACATACATTCCTTCAAAGGCATTCCACTTAATTGAATATGCTCATCTTGTAAACTCCTTAAACAAATGAGTCTAATGTTTATGCAACAACAGGGCTTGGAACATTGAAATGGAAATAAACCAGCATAGGACTAAACAGTAATTTATACATATATCGGTAACTATACAATTTGATAATAAGCAAGTATTTTCTTGGGTTAACGCCCAGTGGTTGATTGTACCATGAAAGATTGTTTAGGCATCACTGAGAGGACCAGTGTGAATAAAAAAACACAGTTCTGAGACAATTAATTGAATGAGGTTCTTAATTATTCATATATCTTGTCAATAATCGCATCCTAGATAGGTAACTCCTACTAAGGTGAAATTGAGGGAAGGGGAGAAAGGTATAATTTTAACAGCAGGATTCTTTGTTCATAGTGTTTTTTTTGGATAAATAAGGTAATTTATTGAAAACGCAGAAAAGAGGAGCAAAGAAGACAGCAAGCACCGGAAGTACAGATCACCCACCCCACTCCCTAAACAAGCACCACTACATACAAAAGACAATCAACTCCCACTCTAGCATCCAAGACTAAACAGACAGCCCATGGAAAGAGGGCAGCAGGGAAACCCAGAGAAACACTATAGACAAAACATTGTCAATAACCCAAGAAGCGGAGGAGACCCATCCTTCAAAGATACAGGCATTATTCTCTAGCCAAACACACCAAAACACAGCAAATGGGACACATTCCCAAATGATCTGGCCATTGGGACTCAGAGCAGAAGTCAGTCCATTATCCCACCCTTGAAGGAGCTCATCTACAGATGAGGGCAGCACCCAGGCCACCCTAAATCGACATAGAACCAAACTCCACACAGATGTTGCAACCCTGTAGTAAATAAAGATGTTGTAACCGACTATTGTTATCCCATGTGAGAGATCATAGTTGTAAATATACCAATGGTCCCTCTATTTCACTCCTTCGATTTACTTTATTTTTTATTCATCTTTACATATGTCATATATTCTGTGAATGATTTCACCTAAGAAAAATATTTGATGAACCTAAGTAAGAAATTCTTGCTTGCCGATAACCATTTGGTGTTAAACCTTCAGTGCATGGATAAAGAATTCAAAATTTTAATCATTATAAATTTATAACATGCCTTCCAGTGCTCAAACAATGAACTTGACAATTAACATCACTAACCACAGATGGAACTAGAGGAAGGATCATATTATACTTGTGAATTATTGATAAGGAAAAGGCTTCTTGCAAAAAGGAATAAGATGGCATTGACAACGGTTACCATTTAAAACTAATAGGTTAAAAATACAATGGCATAGAAGCCAACACCATTAAACATAAAGTAAAAAAAATAGAAGGGAAGAAAATCCAACATAAAAACTAGGAGTCTTATCAATAGAATCCTGTACTGGTAATTTTTTTACATCTATAAGGCTTCCAACATATAAAAAAGAAGGCTCCATACACAAATTCATACCTTGTGGAATAAGTGTCGGCCGAAAAATGAACAGAAGACCAAAGAAACTGCAAGCCAGACCTGTGATAAGTGGGTGAGATACAAAAGAGCAATTGTTAAATGTGCAATCAGTGACAACTCTAAATAAAGTAATGAAAAAGAAATGAGGAATAACATTTTTTTCCTTTTGAATAAGGTAAACGTTTATAACATTGGTTTCTGTATGGATATAACAAGGAGGAATTGACCATAGCAGGCATTAGATGACAGATGACAGATCCTTTGTTGCCTCTCACATGTCATTCCGTCTCTACTAGCTGGACATGAAAAAGCATATCAAGCAGCTCGAGGGTGTTACCCTCAAGATGCTTTTCATGCTCAGCAAGTAGATGCAGCGTGGAAGGCAACAAAAGAAGTGGCAACAGAGCATTCATGTTCTGGACAAAGAGTGGGAAGTAACATGTCACAAGAATGCAATATATGCACCTTTCCCCTGTAAAGTGAGACCTGGAATCTAAATCCCATCATATGGTAAAAGTCAATATTGAAGCCATAAAGATTTCAGTTCATCATATGGTAAGGCAGTTAGAAGCATAGCCATAGACTGCTTCAGAATCTCATTAATTAGATTAGGAACATGTTACTTTCCTAATGGGAGGGAAAATTTTCACCACCCCCCAACTTAAGACGTGTACTAAAAAACTGGGCAACTAATAAACCAATTTCCCTCTTTCTTTAATTTTTTTTTCTTATTATTATTCTTTCTTCCTCTCTTATTTTGTCCTCAATCTCTGCAACTCTCTCATCTTCAACAACAACAATAACAGAAAAGATATATATATATGTACGTAACAAGTGCACTGGGGAATGCTTTACCCTTGAGTTGTGCATAGTAAAACAGTTCTTTTGTGATCAGTAAGGAAAAGGATTTGCCTCAGTTTCCTCTTTCTGCTAATCCAAATGTCATGATTTAACCTATGGAGGATGAGAGAATGTCAAGATTTAACCTAGAGAGGATAAGATTCTCATCCGCCCATACAATCAAGTTATCAAATCTTTAAAATGCTTTGTCAGTGAATGAAGAACAAATATCATGGCATTAGAGGTGGGGCTAACCCCACTGAATTTAGACAGTGGTCAGATCTTAATCATTGGCCAAGAGCTTGGAGTTGCAAGGTGGATGTGTGTGTTGATGTGGTACTCATGTACAGTGAGTAAATAACTCATGAGCGAGTAAATAACTACATGAGTGACCAAATTTTCCTGTTACAAAAAAGATCTCTTTTCTTCTACATTCTCAACAGGAATGCATGTGGTGGCCTATCCTCCCAGAGCCAGTCGGGTGATGATGCCCGAGGTTCACACTTCCACCAAAAGGCCTCCCATCCGTCATATGAGCTATCCCGGTGCTTCGATCTTCTATCTAGTCTCTCCACTTGAACCTACCGCATTCCGGCCCTGGTGTCGTGGACATATCTTTTGGCGCATGCATGGGCACGGCAGCCATGGGCATTGGCATGGGTAAGGTGGCATGGGCAGCACAACAGACTGTGTGCCATGCTACATGCTCCTAGCCAGCATGAGTTTAAACTATAAGGCATCCTCAACATGAGTTGGGGGTGGCTCTAGGCTTCTTGAAGGGGTTGCCTTGGATTCCCTTGGGGATTAGGTACCCCCTGAGGATAGTGCTTGGGACCTCAGTATAGGCGGCATTGCAAATTGGGCTTAGGCTCGAGGTTAACTTGTGCACACACTAGCACACCTTGTGCAACAGTGGTTGCATAGTGTCAACCTATTAGGCCATCCCGTGGCCTTTGTGCTCGGGTGTGTCTATCCTGGTGCTTAGCATGAGCTTGGCATTGCACAAGAGGATCACTTTGGTGGTCAGACAAGACAATGAGTGATGTCTTGTGAGGGATGTCATGGCCCCCTCATAAGGTGTCACGGGAGTTGGTGGGCTTAATGTCTAGGGCAGCAGCTCGATGATGCGTTGTAGGTGTGTTGGACCATTAGTACTACACGTGGAGCGATAAGAGCTTCGTGATTGTTTAAGATGCATTGCAATAACACGGTGTGCATGCCAAGGTGGCTGACTAGTTGTGTGCTTGCCTTAATATGGTTCGGTGCTTGCTAGTAGACAATGATGACAGGAGGAACCCAATGGGTGGGACAAGTGTCAATGGTGATACAATGAAGTAGCTTGTGGGCTGGTCAAGAGGGGCTTGGTGCATCAATGCTCTTGTTGAGCAGTATCCTTGTCAGTGAATGAGGCATGTTGGCGGGTCAGAGAATGGCTCAAATGGCGACAATATAGTTGTGATAGAGAGAAAAATTTGGCCATGACACTGGGGCCTTCAATTGGTCCTTTTGAATACATACCGAATGCAATATGTTCCTTCAGCTGTTGAAGTGGAGCTTCACATACGCCGCACCTGTCATTCAAGATATTCTCCACTCTTGTCCAATCCATCGAGGACCATTCTCCTTTGCATTGGAACAAGGCAATCCATCCATAGCACAACATCATAGCAGCTATGCTACCTAGGTACTTCATTTTGAACCAAGTGTGTTTAATATATATATGAAGTTTATCAAACTCAGATTCCTTAATAATAAAAAGAAGTCAAAAGAAAAAAATCTTCCAATTTTAATGATTGGGAGATCAAGTCTCTTGCCAGGTTTTTCACACACCTATATGAGAACTTAGTCTCTTTGCAGGTAGATGATGGCAAGGTTTTGAAATAGAGGAAAGTGGTTCCTTCCCGATCATATCCTTTTACTTATCGTTCGTGGCTTTAGGCAAAGGCACATTTTCCATCAAAGCATGTTGGAGGTCTGCAGCACCCCTTAAGGTTTCCTCCAATGGGTGGAAGTCATCATTGTGAAAGATCCTAATAGTTGACAAACTTGTAAAAAGGAAGGCATCTTTAATTAACTGCTGCACTTTGCACAAAAATGATGAGGTAAACACTAATCCTTTGCTTCTTCATTGTAAGAATGCATGGAGATTAAGACAACACTTCAATGGGCTATTCCAGGTGTGTTGGGTCATGCCTACGAAGTATCTTGGGCTTTATAAAGAGCATGACATGTTCCCCTTGAAGGAATGTATGTCTTGAGGGTATTTATGTCACACTATAAGTATGCATATAGACCGTTGTGTTGGTGTATAAATTCTTATGAATAAATACCCTTACATATGGAGAGACAAAGTACTCTCATATGATTAACTTCGTCTTTTGTATTTCTTCTTCTCTTTCTCTCTCATCTTCTATACTTTCTCCTCTCTCTTCTTGTTTACTTCACTTTACAGGTCTTGCTGGTATTCAAGTTGGTATCAGAGCATTGGAACAAGGATCAGGACAAAATCGTGCAGGTAGGGCAGTGCTGACGTCAGTAGACTATACATGTGTCAGAGGTCGAAACTTTTAGGGTTTGGATCAGAATCCCCTCTTGAGATTTTTGGTATTTTTTGAGGCTTGAAGGAATTTCGAAGGGTTTTGTGAAATTTTGAACCCCCCCCCCCCAAATATGCTCAATCTATCAAATCTGAATGAATCTGAAGTTTTTTGGTGGTTACATGTTAATGTCAGACGCTGTAAACAATGGTTGAAGCTTCTCCAATGTTATTTCTTGTAGTTGGGGCTCCAATTTGTGTTCTTGTTGTTTCAGGGCTTCGCTGTTAACGAAATTGTGTGATCAAGGTGATCTTGAAGCCAGTGCCTTTTTTGTTGGTGTCGTGACTGTTTAGACCTGTGTTGGGGTCTCTGCTTGTTACAAGTCATGGATAGTGGTGTTTCCAGTTCCAAGATGTCGGAAAAAAATTGAAATACAGACTAGACTGTGGAAGAATCGACTACCAACGATACGGGTACTATCCAAATAGTAGGGGATACATCTCAACCCCAGATAACAACTATGAAGTTTGATGGCAGCAACTATCTCATGTGGTCCAAATCGGTGTTGATCTAATTCAAAGGTAAAGACGATGAGGAGTACCTGACTAGTGAGATGACAGTACCTCCCCGGACTGATCCTCGTTATAGAAAGTGGAAGATAGAGAATGCAACTGTAATGGGTTCGTTGTTAAATTTGATGAAGCCAGAAATTAGTGACCACTTCTTATTCCTAAAAATAGCCCATCAGACCAAAAATTAGTGACCACTTCTTATTCCTAAAAACAACCCATCAGACCAAAAATTAGTGACCACTTCTTATTCCTAGAAACAACTCATCAAATATGGGATGCCTTGGCCAAGTGTATTCTCAAATGGGCCACACAACTAAGGTGTATGAGTTGTGACAGAGGATTGCTCAGTTCAAGCAAGGAAATCAACCACTTGCTATGTATTACTCTTCTTCTTTAAGAAAAGTGTGGGATGAGCATAGTTCAAAATCTCGCGCGATACGGCGGGATGACCGGATGAGTTGGACCACTATAGCACATATCGCCCAACTTGTATGAAAGATACCACTGAGTGTAAGAAACATGTTGAAAGTATTCAAATATTTGAATTCTTGGCAGGGCTGAATCTAGAGTACAAACATGTGCGTGTTCTACTTCTTGGGAAGGATCCCCTACCTTCCTTAAATAAGGTCTATGTTTACATACACAGGGAAAAAGGACGCCAGAGGGTGATGAATGTGACTACCTCATTTGAGAAATCAACACTAGTTTCTACCTCTACTAAAGGTGGCCAGGATGACAACACAGGACGTGGCTATGGTGAACGAGTGAATCCCACTTTTAATGATAGATCGGTTCAGGCATACTAAGGACCAGTGCTGGGATCTTCATGGATGGTCATAAGATCTCCCTTTACGTTCATCTCTACAAGGTGGATCTAGTAGTGGTTAGGGAGGAGGCCGGTTTGGTACCAGTCGATTTAATGTTCATTTAGTGACTACTATGCCAACAGAGATAACAACTCCACCACCCTTAGCTTCAATGCCTTTCAATTCTTTAGATGGGGGCTTGTCTAGAGATGAGATTGAGGCATTCAGACGCTTTGTTTCCTAACTAAACCATCCTTCTAATGTTCTTTCATCATCTTTTGCATATTCAGGTACATCTGCATCCACCTTGTCTGCCCCCGTATCCAATCCACAGAATTCCTGAATTATTGATGTAGGGGCCTCCCACCATATGACTAATATGTCATCCTTCTTTTCATCTTATAAGGTCTTTTTAGGTAAGGACAAGGTCCAAAAATTGCAAATGGTTCCCTTTCTTCTATAGCAAGCTAGGGGAATATTCCTATTACCCTTGATCTACGTTTGTCATCTGTGTTACATGTTCCTAAGTTCACTCTTAATTTGTTGTCCATTAGCCATGTTACAAAAGAGCTTAACTGTTGTGTTTCCTTTTTTCCATCTCATTGTGTGTTTCACGAAATTGTGACGAAATGGACAATTGGTTTGAGGCATGAGAAGGATGGTCTATATCTTTTGCATTCTAGTTTGTCAGTACCTACACCAACAATAAAGAGAGACATTTCTACTTCTAGATCAGATGAGTTGTTCACTTGGCATCACCGTTTGGATCATTTGTCTTTCTCTGTGTTAAAAAAAATGTTTCCTCGGTTTTCTTGTTCAATGTCTAATTTCTTTTGTGAATCATATCGGTTGGCTAAACATTGTAGGGCTATTTATCTTCTTAGTAATAATAATAAAAGTTTTGTTCCTTTTTCTCTTGTGCATTTTGATGTATGGGGACCCTCCCCTACAAATTCTTTGTCTGGTTTTAGATACTTTGTAACATTTGTGGATGATTGTTCTCGTGCTACTTGGGTTTACATGTTAAAGAGAAAAAGTGATGTGTTTGCAACCTTCAAATCCTTCCATAGTATGATTATTACATAGTTTAACACTAAACTTCAAATCCTGTGGTTCGACAATGGTGGTGAATACCTTTCTCGAGACTTCTCATCTTTCCTTAATACCTCTGGCATCATTCATCAAACTAGTTGTTCGGGTACTCTTGAACATAATGGGGTAGCCAAACAAAAGAATAGACACTTATTGGAGATTGCCCGTGCAATCACGTTTACCATGGATGTGCTTAAGACATTTAGTCTGAGGTTGTTTAAACTGCAACATACCTCATTAATTGAATGCCCTCACGTGTTCTTTTTCAAAAGGCCCCCGTTGAAATCTTTTTTCCTGCCTCATCCATATTCCCTTTACCATCCAAAACCTTTGGATGTATTTGTTATGTCCATGTACCCAAATTTGATCACACCAAATTAGATCCAAAGACACTTAAATGTGTCCTTTTGAGCTATAGGGTGAATCAGAAAGGGTACAAATGCTTTCATCCTCTTACTCGTCGTTATTTTGTGTCTCGCAATGCAACCTTTTAGAGTCTATTTTTTTTTCGACTCGAGGGACATCTCTTCAGGGGAAGCAGTTTGCAAGTGAAGAGTTTCCCTGCTCTACTTCAATTCCTATTACTGTACCCGTTTCATTGTATCAATTTAATGGCAGAAGTAGTAGTGTTGGTAGCAAAGGGGAGTTGCAAGTATATACATGAAGAAATAAACAAAGAATGCATATAGAAGAGGCACATGAAGACCTGAGTTCTTATGACCCACTCTAGGAGTCGACTTCTGAACCATTTCTTGAGACAGGTAACAATCCTTCTCTTCCTTCTTCATCTCATGATGATTTGGATCTGCCCATAGCTCATAGAAAGGGTGTTAGAACTTGTACTCAACACCCCATGTCAAATTTTGTGTCCTATGACTCTTTATCACCCTCTTTCATAGTTTTTCTGTGGCCTTGTCTTCTGTTTCTATTCCTCACGGCGTACTTGAAGCCTTAACACAACAAAAATGGAAAGATGCAATGGTTGAGAAAATGAAGGCGTTAGAAAAAGACAATACTTGGGAGTTAGTTGCTCTTCCCAAAGAAAATAAATTGGTGGTGTGCAAGTGGGTATTCACAGTCAAATACAAGTCGGATGGATCTGTGGAGAGGTATAAAACACGCCTCATCACAAAAGGGTACACTTAAACATTTGGCATAGACTATCAAGAGACGTCTGCCATGGTAGCCAAAATGAATTCATTTATCTCTTTGGCAGCTAATCAAAACTAGCCACTCTTTCAATTCAATGTGAGATGTGAAAAATGTTTTCCTACATAGAGACTTAGAGGAAGAAATAT
The DNA here is from genome assembly GCA_025762735.1 of Platanus orientalis. Taxonomy (NCBI): domain Eukaryota; kingdom Viridiplantae; phylum Streptophyta; class Magnoliopsida; order Proteales; family Platanaceae; genus Platanus; species Platanus orientalis. The sequence continues at coordinate 9,277 of JAOXJP010276716.1, forward strand.
ATATGGCCACTCCACCATGTTTTGGTATGATGTATGCTAAAGGGAAGGTCTGTAAGTTAAAGAAGGCATTGTATGGTTTTGCAGCAATCCCCACGTGGGTGGTTTGAGAGATTTAGATCAATTACGTTGAAATCTGAATATAAACAAGCTCAGGCCGATCACATGTTTCTCAAAGGACAGGGTTCTCAAATGACAACTTTAATAGTGTATGTTGATGACATTATTGTCACAGGAAACGATGCTATTGAAGTGACACGATTAAAAGAAAGTTTAACAAAATAGTTTGAGATTAAGGATCTTGAATCTCTACAATACTTTCTTGGGATTGAAGTTGCCAAAACTAAACAAGGAATATTTCTATCTCAAAGAAAGTACGTGTTGGATTTGTTAAAAGAGTTTGGCATAGAAGGTTACAAACCTTGTGTTACACCAATTAAGGTAAATCATCGATTAAAAGAAGATGATAGTGAGAGGCTCATTAATGCTGGGAGATTTCAAAGATTGGTGGGGCACCTCATCTACTTATCCCTTAATCAACTAGACACCACATATGCTGTAAATGTTATCAACCAATTCATGCATGCACCAACTCAAGATCATATGGAGGTAGCATACCGAATCCTTATTAAAGGGTTGTCCAGGAATGGGTCTCTCATACAAGAAACATGGTCATCATCATGTTGAGATTTATACTAATGCTGATTGGGCTGTGGATCATTCACAGATCGTCGGTTTACATTTGGATATTGCTCTCTCGTTGGAGGGAACTTGGTCACTTAGAGAAACAAGAAGCAATCTGTGGTAGCTAGATCAAGGGTTGAAGCAGAATTTAGGTTTATGGCTCATGGAATTTGTGAATCATTGTGGTTAAAAATGTTGCTATTTGAAGTAGGATTTCACATAGAGGGACCTACGAGTCTCTATTGTGACAACAAAACTGCCATTAGTATTGTACATGATCTTGTGCAACATGATTGAACTAAGCATGTGGAGGTTGATCATCACTTTATCAAGGATCATCTCAAGAAGGTCAATATTTGTACCCCATTTATCCAAACTAATGATCAGCCAACCGACATCTTTACTAAGGCTCTGAGTGGGGTGTAATTCATGTATATAGTGAGCAAGCTGGGAATGCTCAATATCTATAATCCATCTTGAGGGGGAGTGAAGGAATGTATGTCTTGAGGGAATTTATGTCATACTATAATTACGTATATAGACCATTGTGTTGATAGTTCAAGAATGTCATTAAAAGAGCATTATTTTTGTTCTCACCTACTTCATTGTATATTGTTTATCAGAACTTTTTAACTTCTGTGCAGTGATGTTCAAATATGAACATATATACATCAATAAAACTAAAATTTTATTGGAAAAAACAATGGATCCAACAATTATTTTTTGGGTAAGTGCTTTATGCTGAGCACTGCACCATGTGAAAATGAAGAAAGAAAAGGACATTAGCTACCATTTTCCTTGTGCAGTTATGCTTGCCTGTTTTCTCAAACAAATTTCATTCTTTTAAGTGTTTCCACAACATTTGGGGCCCCACACATGATCATGTTTTGTGTTTAATTTCCCCTACACCAGAAAAATCCTACTTTTCCCTCTGAAACACTACATTACCACACATTGTCCAATTATTTAAGTATAAGACATTGTTGCAGTTCCAGGCATAAAGGATGAGTATTCAGTGACGCAATACTACCATCATACCTCCAATATCTGCAATCTTGAACTTCTCGTGCAAAATGATTCTTGCCATAATTGAAGCCATAATTGGAGTCGTGAAGTTCAATACGATAGCCTGAGACAGAGGTAGGCTTTGTATGCTGATAACAAAAATGAGCTAACATGTAGTTATTATAGTAGTTACCAGGTATCCAGATGATAAAAGGTTACAAGCCAATAGATTCAAACTGTCATTAGTCACCATTTGAAAAGCTATGGAAGAACCAAACTGTATTAAAACCCAAGAATAATAAATTCGCAAAAATTAATGTCTACCTCTACCACTATTGATGAAATATTGTTTAATTCCATACACAGATTCCAAAATTTTAGATATTAACATTACAATATATTACCCAAAGGAGAACTTTCTTAGTACCTGATGCAGACATTGTAAAAAGGCTCTTGTATAGTTGTATGTGCCACCACACAAGAGGACAAGATTCAAGACATGAGTATTGTGTGGGTTATTTAGAGGCTGAGTACTTTTGTATTAAGGCCAATAGTGCCATGGGTTTTTTGGGATTTTTAGTCTAAGGGTATTTTTGTAATAAGGCATTATTACCAAGGGTAGTTTAGGTATTTCAGAGTTGGTTGTCAGCCTTGCTTTATTGTCCTTTTATGAGTCAAAGTCTAGGTGGGTTCCCCTTATTTTGGGCTAGTTGGCAGCTCCTAATTAGGGGTAGGTTTTAGTAGTTTTAGTCATAGTTTAGTAAGGAGTCCTAGTTGGTTTAGAATTTCTATATTGAGTCCATGTTTGTTTTGTTTTTTGTTTTTTTTTCAATAAGCAACAATGATTTTATTAAAAGCCAAAAAATGCAAGAATACTAATACAACAAAAAGGGCAAGCACACTGACGCGGCAAGCCAAAGGGTACATCCAACTACTCAAAACCTATAAGAAGCTCGTTGCCAATAAAAAGGTCATTACCCAGTTTTGGTCCCATAACTATGAGGTGTTGGGAGGGGTGGACCAGAGACAGACCTAACCTTTGGATTTTTAGCACAAAGTAGCTGCTCACGAGACTCAAACTTGCGTTTTGGCTGCCATAGAGTTTTGAGCTCTAGGGACATGGACTAGCAAAATACCCAACAAGCGAGATAAGTCCCTGTGTAATAGGTAGGTTTGAATATTTGAAAATAAAGTTGTATTTTGTTGGGTTTAATCCCCTCTTCTTCCCCCTTTTGTAGCCGTGAGGCTCCCCACTAGGATCCCATCCCTAGCTTCTTCTTCTTTTTCTATTATCTTCTCCTCTCTTCTTCTACAGTCTTCAATCTTCCTCTTACCTCCCTTATTCCTCTTCTTGCCCTTCTTTATCTCCCTCATTCTTCCTTCTATTGATGCTTTATCCCCTGCTGCAACCTCACTTAACCTTGAAGGTTCACTTTTATATTTAGAAGGTCTGAAGTGCAGAACTTAACCACACGGCTAGAACTTTCCAGGTAATATAATAGTCAAACTGCAGACATTATTTGGAGGTGTTTTGCTTCTGTTTTAATCAAGTTTACTCCCTCTGCTTACACCTCATATTATGCTTAAACTCCTTTAAAATTTCCCTGCAGAATTCTATTTTAAATACCTACCCTTGAATTCCTTTTCTTCCTTCTCTAACTGATTTTCTGGGTACCTAAATCAGTCCAATCACCCACCCCAGGAAAGACCTTTTGGTTACTTTTTTTTTAGGGTTTTTCTTCCCCATGTGTCCCCCTTCTAACCCCTCAATTTCCTCCTTGAACCCCCCTGTTCTACCCAAGTTTCTGATATAGAAATGAGACTGTTTTACACTAGTTCTATTAAAGTAACACTACAGACTCAAAATTTTAAGGTTTTATATACTTTTATTTATCAGAAAACAATGAATTTTGCATGGTGATCACTTTTAACAATATTTAAAAACTTGTAAATTTTCATAAAATTCTGACGCATATGAAGGGGTATTTTGATAATTTCATGGTTCTGCCCCAGAAATTCCAGAAACCCTAAAACAACCCTTCTCTTCATGCTTCTCCCTCCTTTTATATTCTAATTCCCCTCTAATCATTCTCATATTCTTTGTTTGCTACTTTCTCTTTTCCTTTAAAGTTTGATCTTACTTGGGTATTCAAAAGCTTAGTTCTTGGATTACTTTAACTTCTATCCTAGCTTCTGCACATCTGTTTTAGCCCACATAAGCATAATATAGTCTTCCCTACATCAATTGGTATACAAGTTTGTCACTATCCTGCATCAGTATCTCATCAACAAAGTTCCCATTCAACCTCTCAATATATATGACCCATTCTATGATAATTGAACTTGCTCTTCCTGCTGCCATGTGGTGCAAGTACACTTTGAACTGGAGTCCCCGTGTTGAAAATTGTTATTACGCAAAAAATAACCATAATCAGATGATCCTAAATATAAGATGCATTGCAAGCGTTTTTTTCCTTTTTTTTTTTTTTTTTTTTGGGGGGGGGGGGGGATAAGAAATAGGAATTGAATTTTTTTTAAGATTATATTTTTTGAGGTAGGCAACTGGGGTTTCATAGGAAAGATGTCACCTTGGTGATACTTAGGGAACACTTGGGTGACCAATTGTTTCACAAATTGAGGTCTTTTTGGCCTTCCAATTGTTTCACAAATTGTCGAAACATAGTTTGATATGAAAGTAAAAATCCTTCATTCTGATAATGGTGGGGTGTACCCATCTCATGCCTTTGCCTCTTATCTTTCTCAACATGACAATTTTTATCAAATCACTTGTCCCAGTACTCCTAAGCAGAATGGAGTTACAGAAACGAAAAATCGTCATCTTCTTGAGATTGCGTGTGTCTTGTTCTTTCATATGAATGTTCCCTAAGTTTTTTGAGTTGATTCCCTTCAAACTGCTGCTTACTTGATGAACCATATGCCATCCCATATTCTGGGTTTTAAATGCTAATGCAGGACAGCCTAATGATGGGCTGATTACTTGCGGGTTATGGTCCACAAAGATACTAGGAAAGGGTCTCTCTCAGACTTTTATCACACAGATGGTGGCATAAGCAAACCAGCATTTTCAAGAAACATCATAGAAGCCTTAGACCAAAGGTGGGGAACTCAACAAGATACTATTTACTACAGGAATACCGTAGTTTGTTTATATACCTAACAGTACCCAACAGTCAATAATACCCAGGCTGTTACAATAAGCATTTCCCTTCATATATAGCCTTTGTGGCTTCTAAAAGAACCTCAAAATCATCTCCCCCTTTATAAAAAAAAATTAAAAATTATATGACAGCTATAAGACCAGCCATACTTTATGGAGCAGAATGTTAGGCAGCCAACAAGCAACACGTACATAAAAATGAGTGTGACTGAAATGAGGATGTTGAGATGGATGAGTGGCAAGACTAGAAATGGTAGAATTAGGAATGAATCCATTCATGGGAGCTTAGGTGTAGCACCAATAGGTGATAAAATGAGGGAAAGTCGATTGACATGGTTTGGTCATGTGCAACGAAGACCAATAAATGCGCCAGTGAATGAGACAATGCAAGTTAAAGGTGCTAGAAGGGCTAGAGGAAGGCCAAAATTGACTTGAGTTGAAGTAGTAAGGAGAGACATGGCAACTCGTAATTTAATGGCAGATATGGCCCTAAATAAAGCGGAATGACAGAATAGGATTCGTGTAGCCGACCCCAAATAGTTGGTATAAGGCTGTTTGTTGTTGTATAGACTACTAATTTGTTTCTCCCTTCTAAAACATATATAAGTGAACTCTCAAAAATACCCCCTAAACAAAAACTCTAATGCCCGCTATGTCCTAGACCTATTAAAACATAAAATAAACTAAGTAAATCATTAAATAATTCTATAAAAAGACTCTACTAAAGACTCCTTGATGTGGCAAAGGTGATCCCTCCATGTGTGGACCCCACCAAGACACATGTGGGTCCCACTTGATCTTCCATGTCCGCATCAAATGCCCCCTTGAGTTTTTCTCATGTTCATCTCTTGGGTCTTCTCTTCCTCCTAAAGTGTTTAGGTTGCATTTGCTATATTCATGTTTCCAAGTCTGATCGCTCCAAGTTGGACCTTAAGGCTCTTAAGTATATATTCATTGGGTATGCTCCAAACTAGAAGAGATAGAAATGTTATCATCCCTCTATTTGGAAGTGCTTTGTTTCCATGGGTGTTACTTTCCATGAGACTGCTTCTTTCTCTCTCCTAGCCTGCCTCGTCTTCATGGGGAGAATAGATATGAACATGAAGATGAGTTGGCTCTTCCTCTTTAGGTTCTTCCCCATGTTTCTTATGTTGATGGATGCACTATTATCCAAGGGTGAAGGAATGTGAAGCCTTCCATAAAGAGAAAGAGCCCGTGACAACCACCCAAAAGAAGGCTTTGGTGAAAGATTTCACACGTCTTTAACTGAAGAAAAAAATTAAGCTCCTGCCCTAGACTCTCATGTGCCTCATCAACTTGTTGCTCCCTCTTCAGATATTGCTCTTTCCATTCCTGATGATTCCCATCTTCCTATTGCTGTGAGGAAGGATATTCGTTCATGCACCAAGCATCCTCTTACTAACCACGTATGCTATGACTCATTGTCTCCCAGGTTTAGATCTTTTTCTACCTTCTTGTCTTTGGTTTTTATTCCTTGCAGTGTATCTCAAGCACTATCTCAACCTCAGTGGAGGAAAGCAATGTAGGAGGAAATGCAAGCCTTGGAGAAAAAAAAAACAATACTTGGGATGTTGTAGATCTCTCAAGAGGAAAGGAGCCTGTGGAGTGTAGATGGGTATTCTCTATGAAGTTGCAACTTAATGGTATTGCAGAAAGGTACAAGGTTAGTCTGGTAGTCAAAGGCTACACCCAAACATATGGGATAGACAACTAGAAGACCTTTACCCTTGTAGCAAAGATGAATTTCATTCATATATTGATCTCTATTGCTACCAATCAGGGATGGTCATTGCTTTAGCTTGACGTTAAGAATGTATTCCTACATGGAGACCTTGAAGAAGTTTACATGAGATTGCCCTTAACTTTCAGTACTCTACCGAAAAAGGAAAACTATACCATCTCAAGAAAGCTCTTTATGGGCCCAAATAGTCTCCTAGATTATGTTTTGAAAGGTTTCATGGTGCCATGTTTAAGAATGGCTATAAGCAGTGTTAAGCAGATCATATTCTCTAGGTGAAGCATAAAAAAGGGAAGGTGGCAGCTCTAATTGTATATGTTGATGATATTGTTGGTACAGGTGATGATCAGTGTGAGATCAACAACCTAAAATGTTTCATAAGTAAAGGAGTTTAAGATCAAGGAACTGAGGCTCTTTAGATAGTTTCTTGGGATTGAAGTTGCTAGATCCAAGGATTGTATCTTTTTATCTCAATGCAAGCATGAGCTAGATCTCCTTCAGGACTCAAGGATGTTAAGGTGTAAATCATGTGAAACTCCCATAGAATTGAATCACCAATTGCAAGATAAGGGGCACCGACTTATTAACATTGGTCATTATCAAAGACTTATAGGAAAGCTGATATACTTAACCCTGACTAGACCAGATATTTCTTATATAGTTGGAGTGGTCAGTCAGTTTATGCATTCCGCTTCAATGAAACATCTTGAAGCAGCATACTGTATTGTCAGATATTTGAAGAGTCCCGATCAAGAGCTCTTATCTAGTAGGCGATAGGATCTTCGGGTTAAAGCTTTTACTAATGCTGATTGTGTTGGTTCAATGGATGACAGGAGGTCAACTTTGCACATTTGTGGGGTGTAACCTTGTCACTTGGCACAACAAGAAGTAACATATTGTAGCCCGGTCAAGTGTTGAAGCGGAGTTTAGAGCTATGGCTCATTGGAATTGTGAGATGCTATGGATACGTGGTGATGGGAACATAATCAAGAGGTTATTGTATGTGTAAATCCACAACAGAATCAAGTTCAAGATGGAGCCAAAAGATGGGTTATTTCAAGTGTTTTAAGGAACAGGTTAATCATGTAATAAGACCTTTTGTGCCACGGGTTAAATTGGGTTTTTTTAGGATTAACATATTTTTATAATAAGGCATTGTTGCCAAAGGTGTTTAAGTAATTTTAATGAGTCAACTAGTCAAAGTGGACCCTTTTAGAGTGCTGGATGAAATCCTCAAGAAAGCCTTACTTTTTGGCAATTTTTGTTTTTAGAAAATCAATATTTTCGTATTGTTGAGTTTAGGAAAGTCTTAGGTAGCAAGTACGCTAGTAGTTTAGGAGAAATCTAATTTCGTTTCTTGTTATTTTCTTGAGTTTGTGAGCCCATATATAGGGCTGCATGTTTTTGTATTGATGGACAATGAATTGAAGAATTAAAGTTTGGTTTTGTTAGGTTTTATCCCTCATTCTTCCCCCTTCCCATGGTGTAGCCATGTGGACTAGCTAGAGTTTATCCCTATGTTTCTTCTGCTCTCTTCCTTCTTCTGGCATTTTATTCTTCTTCTCCTATCTTCTTCTAACTATTGTTCTTCTCCTCCTTCTATCTTTTTTTTTCCTCCCTTATTCTCCTTATTCTAATTCCCTTTATTGTGTTGTTACAACATCATACATGCTAGAAAATTCAAGTTGCTAGAAATAAAAGAATCTCAAGAAGAATATAATCTCACAATTGGATTTTTTGGGACAGCTTCTAGTTCAAATCGCACCAGTCAAACAAAGGTAATTTGTGCTTGTTTGCTCAGGTTTTCTTACCCCATTTATCCCATTTCTTCTTCCACAAGCTCCTTTTGATTCCCCTTCTTCCATGCTGTTTATAAACAAAGCTTCTTCATTAGTTTTATGAAATCTCCATTAAAGAATCTTCTAAGGTCTGAAATTTTATGATTTCACATAGCAAATCTTATCGGAAATCAATGAAATTTTGACTATAAGACCCTCAGATACGTTAGAATCTACCTGAAAATTTTCAGATTTTCTAATGTGTAATAGGGGTATTTTGTCAATTTTGAGGTTCTGCTAAAAAATTCCAGAATTACCATTCTAGGTTTCTTCTACCCCTTTTCTCATTTTTTTTTCTTATCTAAATTCTAACCCTCTCTACTTGAATTTCTTCTTAAATTCTTATATTTTTCCTAAAACTTTTGATTACTTTAGTATACTATTCTTAGTTCATTACTTTTATTCTTACTTCTGCTACATCTCTTTTGGACTTTAAATTGAGCCCTTGGTATCATCCTACATCACGTGGCTTCCATAAAGAGTTGGAATTCCACACCCAAGGTTCTATGCGATCATATTATGATAATAAGACATTAATCAGCATTGCTCACAATCCAGTTTAACATGACAGGACTAAACATATTGAGGTGGACAAACACTTCATCAAGGAGAAATTACAAACTAGGCAGATATGCATTACCTTTGTGAAGACAAAAGACCAGCTAGCGACTTGTTCACAAAGGGCATACGTAGTCCCAGTTTTAGTAGGATTGTAAACAAACCTGGTATGTATAATATCTACATACAAGCTTGAGGGGAATGTTGATGTATATTTAGAGTATATAGGAATGTATGAGGGTACATAAGTTCTTTATGTGTATAAGGGTATTCTTGTAAATGTCCTCATGTATAATTGTATCTTCTTTCATTCACATATAAGCATATACATATGAGAGGGTATTCTACACTCTCCATACAATTTCTCTCCAATATCTCTTCTCTCTCCTTTCTTCTTCTTCTTCTTCCTCCTAGAAACCCTAGCTCACCTACAGAAGATTTCCACTTCTTTATCTTTTGAGGAAAACACTTTTGTGAAGACCTGCCAAAACATCCTTCCAGAAAAGCAAAAGAATCTTATCAGATCTCTGTTCTCAGATCCTTCCTATTCACTTGATGTCTGATCAGAGGTCTCTTCAATGCTAAAGTGAATTTCCAGAGGTCAGCTCTCTCTATATAAGAACCTCACCTCTCTGAATATAGGCATCGAAAAAAAAAACTAGTTATCTTTACTTTCCGTTTGAGTCTGTAACCAGTTTGAGTGCTTTAAATATGTACATCTAAAAGCATTGTGAGTAATATCTGTAAGTCTGAGAGTATTTTGTAAGTTTTGAAATCGTGTTTAGGTTTAGTCAACAACACTTTCCTTTATCTTGTAAGTTTTATAAACTTCTCCTTCTTTTCTTTTTTTATTGATAAGTTAATGCTAGCTTTCCTTTGATTTCTTAAATTCAATTAGTTAACTGTATTTATGTTTGGATCCTGCAATTTGTTTGATAGGTCTTTTTCTTCTCTTGAATAAGTAGCGAAGAAGTTTGCCTTTGTTTTTTCTTTGAAATAAAATCTTTTCTTATTGATTCTCTATTAATTTCAAATTCCTTTTTGACCTCCAAAACATTTAGGCCTAGGTCTGAGGGAGTTGGTTCATATTCATCAGATTTGTTATCTATTTGAGTATATTTATCTGATACATTGCCTTTTCTTGTTTATAAGGTGAAAATTTTAATCTGAGGTTCTAATCTAATTTTATCGCTCAAATCATCTATGCAATTTGTTTTAAATTTTATTTCTACATCTCTGTTGTCAAACTCTATAATTCTTTCGGGAATTGTAATTTTTAATTCTTTATTAGGAATTTCAGAATTTAATTTCCAAGAGTTAGATATTATCACATGAATTGGCCAGCTCAGAGACATTCCTGTATGTATGAGAGGAGAAAACAGCAGTACTAGAGCAAAGATCATAAACGTGCAAAGTGCAAGGAAATCATGGATCATCCAGCTCTTAGAAACCAACACGTTGATACACTGAAGACCTTCTACCAATGC